>JABXJD010002268.1:0-57365 GCA_013375575.1 Percina caprodes | reverse complement strand
ATATCACATATCCTATATCAATTTTTTTATCTGTGAAAAGCACTTTATTAATACATTTTACTAACTTACGTATTGTTGTGATCATTCCAACACTTTACATTGTGTGACACAGTAGGCGAGGTAGACTGGTGAATACTGGAGAGTTTTTCCAAAGCAGTACAACATCTGGGTATTTTTGGTATACTGCAGATTTTGCTTTTGTTGGCAGAATGAATATGACCTGCTACATTTTGGCCAGATCATTACATATTGTTAGTATTTAGGCTGTTTTGAATATAGCCGTTTTTTGCTCTTTTTATCTTTCTTCCCTAGGCCTAACTAAAAGTTAAAGGGTGAATCCCACAGCTTCGCTTTTGATAACAATTTGTTTTTGTAATCATATTTTTAATAATAAAAAAAAATGGTTAAACGGTTAAACGGTAAACGGTTAAACAAAACATTAGTCTAGATGACATTATTACCGAAGAAGGCACAGTGCACCTTTTTCTACAATTCTTTCTTGCGATCAAATGTTTCACTCCAAAACCAAGAGAGGAAATACGGGAAGGAGTGACACAACAAAAACACAACAGCAGAAACAATGTCTGCAGTTGCTTTTGATAACATTTAAGAGTAACATTTTACCTCTCTAGGGATCATTTTCACATGAAAAGCAGTTCACACTACATTCTGCTACATATAAAGACATTAAACATGATTCTGTGTATTGTATAATTTCCCTTACAAGTCACATTCATTTAAATTTCAGCAATTTACAAGCTACCCTCTTCCAAGAATCCCAAACCTTTCTAACTTTCAGGATTGGAAAGCATTTCATTTTCATTTTATGAGCTGTGAACTGAATTTGCTTTTCAGTGGACTAAATATTGTGCTGCTGAGCCTTCCACCATCCTCATCTTCCTCATTTCATAACGACATTACCATCCTCCTCCTCCTTCTCCTTCATGTTATCATCATGACCCATCACTGTGTTTTGTCCCAGCAGGGTGTGGCAGGACTGACCAGAAAGCTCTGAGTCACAGTGTTGCTTCTGGTACTGTGGGGGCTGCAGACTGGCTGAGAGCCCAGCATTTTTTGAATGTAATGTAAGGAGATAGGGTGGATGGCCATTGTTGCTTGAAAAAAAAACGACAGCAGACAAAAGCAACAAACATAGGGACAAAATACACAGAATAGGAAAGGGAATTCAATAAGAAAGTCTGCTTGTTATATAGTGTAGATCCTGCAAGTCTGAAGCCCTTTTGAAGACCACCAGTGCTACATGTATTCCTTTTCAAAGGTGCAGAGAAGAAATGCACAGCAGATAGCAGCGCTGGAGAGGCATTGAGCAAGTGTTAGTCTGAGGGGACATAATTCATCACACTGTAACTCTGTCTCCATCTCCCTACTACCATGTCTGTCTTTCTTCATCTCCACATCTGGGAAGCCGTGAGTTCAGTGAACAGATATGGAACAAACAGATATGGAACTGTTATTCCTTGATCTTCTAATTTAACTGATCAGAAAGCAAATGAATGTATTGTGATTTGTTATACTCAAGACAGGAATGTATTTTTTTTAGAATAATTTCTTTATTGCTTTCTTGCACTCACAAGTAGTATAGTCCAGTTAATATATCCCACCCGCCCCTTGAGCCTACCCACAACAACGTCTCTCTCTCAACATTTGTTACATTACAAGAGCTAAAAGACAAAAAAAACAAAAAGCAAATAATATGACAGTATCACTTGTACATAACAATGGCACCCCCAGCAAAGCCATGATATGCATAAATAAAAAAAACTGCACTTTTGCCATCACCCTTTAAGACATACCTCAGTAATTTCCTTTTTTGGGATTCACCACTGACAGGAAGTTTTTTAAACTAAGAATAATTTCCTTGCTCCTACATTGACATTGATGCAGTCTCATCCAGTAAATGATGCTGAACATGCATTGCGGGAAAAAAAGGGGCAGCAAGATTTGATGCTATGCGTCAACATTCACACACAACCCTTTCTGATGCCATATATCTCCCAACGGAGCCTCAACTATGCATGTACATTAACCCCCAAGGTCCAGTACCGTGGCCTTTGCCGGATGCTAAATAAAGCAGGGCCTAAAAGTGGGTAGTGGGCCATGAGTTCAGGTCAAAGGGAATGTGAAACCATAAACCAGGAAGATAGCTAGCCTTGAGATCAGCTCTTACACACTGTTTACGTGGACGTTTCCTGTCAGGCTGGCTGGCTTTATGTTTAATGATGAGTACAGTGTTTGTGTAACTCTCACCAGGTCCTGAGGTTGAGGACAAGGCCTGTGTAATTTACTGTGAGAGACGGCAATGAGATAAAAGTGGCTCCAAGTTTCCTATTGTTTAGCATTACTGCATTACAGATGATTTAAGTAAGTACTGTTGGTTGACTTCTGTAGTTCACCTAAATGGTAGAGTCACATTTTAAATAGAGGAGACACAATAAATTGGGATTGGCCAATTGCCAGAATATTGATCAGCAATTTTAATAATCAGTTACCCTTCATTTATCAAGCAAAATGGCTCCAGATTTTCAAATGGGAGAATAATCTTACATTTTCTCCTCTGGCTTCTGAAATTAGTAATTAACAATTTCACCTATATTCTTAATAGTAAACTACTCGGTTAACTGAAAAAAATCTACATATCATATGTGAGTTGCAGCATAAATATTTCATTTAAAAGGCCTTTTCACTTTTAAAGCAAACTACTTACTGTAGGTAATAATGAAGTGAAGTGAGAGTGAATCACTATTTGCTTTTTGAATTGAGGATAAAATGTTGTTAGTTAAATGTTGTTTGTTAGATTTTTTTAAAGGTACATTGCAGTTATTCCTGGATCACTTGTGTAAAGTTTAGATTGGAGAAGTTACTGACTAAATGACAACTTTTAGGTTAGTAGTGCACGTACAGACCCACAGATCATGGCCAGCCTGCGTTGTAACTAATAGTGAGGGTAAGTGGGGGTAGTAATGAACCAGTAGGATAGTATTTTCTCTCTCTTGTGTTTTCAGAACTTTGAATCTCTAGAAAGTTCGATCCAGAACCTGCTGTCGGTGCTGTACCCACCCTTCAAGGCCACCGCCCCCACTCTTCTCAGCCAGCTCTTCCACATCATTGACAGTCGTTATCACGGAGATGCCCTGCGATGCCTGCTGGACTTTCTGGTCCCAGCTAAGCACATCTTAGACACCGTGCAGCAGGCTGCATGTGTAAGTCACTGTCTTATACTGTACTCTGCAGTGGTATGCTAAGCTTATGTGTGACTTTAAAGAGACTTCTACTATGTGTTCGTAAGGAATGAAGCTGCCCAAACATCTTCTTGCTGGACGTAATATCATAATTAAAATAGAAAAATAAAGTTGACATTATTCTAATTGTGTTTGTCCCCTTTTAGGCTCAGTACTCTGATGTGCTTTTCCTATGTGAGGGCTGGCCTCTGTGTTTGCATGACCAAGTTGTCGTCCACCTTGCTCCTATCAGCCCCCTGCTACTTCAGCCTGGCGACTTTTATCTCCAGGTGACACCATTCTGTGACCAATCAGCTCGCATCATTGTCTGCAGCCTCCTGGAAGAGGAGGGGCTTTTAGTGGAAGTAGTGGAGGAGACCCCGATCCCTGAAACTTCCTATCCTTGTATATTCAGCCGTGACTGGTTAGAAGAGATCAACCAGGGCCGCCATGGAGTGCCTCTCAGCCAATGCCTGCTCGCCACTGAGCAGGGCGTGGTGAGGTTACCATGGGAACGGGTGGCCCTGCCTGAGTTTGTGGACGTGCGACTGTGTGCTGGGAGTAGTATGGCCTCTGCTCCTCCTTCAAATCCTCCTTTACCACTTCCGCTTTGTCATCCTCCACCTCCTCATTTTCCTGATAATTCTGCATCAAATTGTTCATTTCCTCTTTCTCCTTCAAAGGAATCTGCACCAAAACAGAATCCTGTAACCATTCAAAATTCCATTTTAACATCTGCTTCACAACACTCTGCCTTCACTGTGGAGACCAGAATATGTCCGGCAAGGCATGGCATTGCTGTGTCACTCTGCCTGGTGGATACTAGCGCTGCTTCTTCATCTAGGCTGGTCAAAGTGAAAGAGACTGAAACTGAGCCTAAGCCTATTGGCTGGGTGTCCCTAATACGTTGGACAGCTCCTTTACTGGGACAGATACAAATACAGCTACAGAAACTCACACTGTTTCAGGTACATGCACCCCAGCAAGGGGAGATATAACTACATACAAAGGCGAAGATAAGGGTGTAATTGTGTCTGAAAATATAGGCCCACATAAACATAAAGATCCAAACAGCAAAGATATATGCAGGAGAGGACCAGCAGGCCACACTGTTGCAGAAGGGGATTATATTGATATTCTTCAGGCAACTATGCTTTTTAGTAGAGCTCAGTCAGCAACTGAAGAACAGCAAAAATTAGAAGTGCAAATGCAATCGCACATACAAATTGAACCACAAATCCAAAGACATACACAAAGACGAGCACAAATGCAACCACATGCAGAAATGGAGTCATACAGGCAAGCACAAGCAAAGACACAGATACCACCTCAAGCAGAGTCACAAGCACATATGCAGTCACCAACAAAACCACAAAGTAATTCTAGATCAGAAGCTGCTGTGTCATTAAGGCCCAACATGTCTGCAGAAACAGCTCTCCGCCATTCCCAATCCTATCACCCTCACCCTGACTCCTTTGAATCTTCTCAGTGTGTGCGCACTGTCGAGTTCTCAGAGAAACCCTGTACCCCGTGCATGAGGAGAAGACAAGGTGGAAAGGCTTCCAGAGCTCAGGAGCTTAGGTGTCGATACAGAGACTCCTACCAGGCTGCTATACAAAACCCTGTCACCTTTGGAAAGAAGAAGGAGAGCGAGAATATGTTAGCTGTGGTGGAGGAGGATGGTGATTTCTCACAGTGCGATGACAGACTACCAGGGGCTGGAACAGGGGATCCATTGTGTAATGTTCAAGGAATGTGGTTTGATTCAAGGATGCAACACCAGTCTCCTTCCTCTGTCAGTGGAGCCATCTGTAAGGAGTCAGGAGAAAGGAACACTGTTCCATATGGGAAAACAGGAGATACCAACACTGCCCCCTGTATGGATTACAGAGGAAACAATGTTTTTAAAAGTGGTGCGCTACCAGAACAAACATCTGAAAGGAACACTTTGCCATTTAGGGAACCAAGAGATGCATACTCTGCCAAAACTTGTGGCAATTTACACAATGTAAATGGGACAAATATAGCAGTAGGAACAAGGATGAACAATAATAAAGCTTTGTCAAGATCAAATGATCAGTCAGATCTCATCTCTACCAAACATTGTGGATTACAGTTTCCTTCTACTGAAATGTCATCGATGAACCTCAAGCCTCGTGAAGGGCTACAAAGCAAAACTAATTCCACGGGAGCGAGTCCAAACTTTACTACGTCTCATTCAGCGCCACAGAACAGACGGGAGTCTATGTCAGATGGAAGATGTTCATCTCTCTCCACAGCTGTGGTGGACACGTCAGAGAAGTGTGCGCTGGTCATTGTTGAAGGTCAAAATGTCAGGAGAAGAGAAAATACTGGCTCCTGTGCAGAGATTCCCCAGCTGCATGTGGTCAAATGTAAAAACAGCACAGCCTTTGGACTGGTTTCACCCAAGATCAACAGGAGGAAGATGGCCATTCCAGGTGCAGTATTGCTGTTCTAATTTGATCTTTAGCATGTAGGTTTTATTGGATTAATTTCAATATTGTTTACTACCAGATGAAAATCAACCTCCCTACAGCAAAATGTTTACATTTTTATAGATGCTGCTCAGCCTGGCACTACGTTCATAACCAGTAGAAATGGCCATCAGACGAAGAACCCGTTACAGACAGATCAACCTCCAACACCAGAGACACAGAAGACCTCCCAGCATGCCTCTACCCGTCCCAGACCTGACCACCTTCCCCTGGGATCCCCGGACCCCAGAGCCCACCCCCTCTACTTAGGAGTAGCGTCTCTCACAGGTTAGTTAGTCTGAGACACTGCAAATAACAACCAAGTTCTTCACTGTGCATAAAAAGACAACATATACAAATGAGTTTACATAAAGATTATTTGTATTAAGTAACTCATTAATGTAAGAGATTACATAAAAAAACATTATTAATACATAAGTAACATGGAAGTATCACCAATGTATAAGAGTGCATCCGCCTGTGAGAGTCATGATTGATTTTATTATTATTTTTAAGACTGATTATGACTATTTAATTTTCTTTTCTCATGTTTTGAACATTCACTTTTTTCTGGCATGGCAGTAAAACTCACAACTTATAGTAGCTATGACCCTCTCTGTCTCTATTTACCTTTTCTTTTTGCTCTTTATTCTTATGATTTCCTCTCATTTCAGATAGCATATCGGCATTGTCTTTGTCATTCAATCCTAATTTTTTTTGTCATAATCCTAAAGTTTTCTAATGAAAACTTTACTTAGTAGTTTGACTGTAGTTTGAAAGTCAAAGTAGTTTGACTGAATCATATCTGTATTTTGATTCAACTCTATTTGAATAGAAAGACATCTTATTCCGTTATACAGTAGTCCTCCTCAAGGATCAGTGTGAGCAAGGCAGTGGTGGATTTGGGGTAAAATAAATCTTTTAAAAATTGAAATCAACCGGATGCTTTTACTTTCTCTGTTCTCCCCTTTTGGAGATAGCTCAATAGGTTACTGAAAGGAGGAGGACAGCATTATCCTTGATCTTTCTTCTCTTTAACCCTTTCAGGTGGCAGAGACAGGACAAGCAGGGCAATTGTTGAGCTCTATGGACACCACCAGGGATGGAGATCATCTGTAACAAGCCAGGAGCTCTTCCAGATGCTGCTCTACTTCCGTACTATCACCAGGTAACATATCAGTAAATCAATTAATTAATTAAGGAAAAATTAATTAACCAGACTTGAAAGAAACCTGTACATTTAAAGTCATACTGGAAGGAGGTTTTGGCAGAATTGTTGCCATGTCTGTTTTATTGTGGTAACTGTTGTGTACTTAATAGCTTTTTTAATCTCTGTATCTAGGAGAGAAATCAGAGAAGCTGGCATGACACTCATTTTTGATTCGAGGAAGACAAATCCTCAACCTCAGCTCTATAAGGCTTTGATAGCGCTTCAGGTAAGAAGCACTGATATTTCTGCATTACAACTGCCTAGAGTTTCCTACAAGTCACAGTTAACTGTTGTAAGGGTGTTTAGTCCTGGCTGGAGTGCTGCTGTTTACGTGCGATTCATTCTGGGTGAAATATCAATGCTGAATAATGTAGCAGCTCCTGAGCATATCAGCATATCTAGATGTCCTCCAGTTTATTTAATAGTTATGTGTAATGTGACAAAATATCTTTTCCTTTACTTGATATCAAAGTTGCAATTTATTGTATAATATAAAAGTTTGCTTTTATTAATTTGTTATAAAATTGCTAGTGTTGATATCAGTTCAATTTACAAAAAAAAATAAAAATTTCCATTGATACCCATATGTTTTTGACTTGTAAAGGCTGTAAATCAAAGAATGCATGTACGTAGGATTTATGGAGTGTAAATTGTTGCAGGAACAGACTCCCCAGGCAGTAAACAGTTTTGTTCTGCTGGTAGACAAGGAGAGTAGCCTTCGCCCAGAGAGGTGTCCCGGAATCCAGGTCAGCTTTTTCACTTTTTACAATCATTATTATAAGACACTACAGGTGGTGAAATACCTCTGTTTGGTTTCCTCTAAAGAGTAATTAATTTGAGTAGACTATAAACTTCATTGATCTCTTTAATAAAGGTGTTTTTAGCCATGCTAGCAGCATGGTTATAGAGATGGCAATGTCAGTTAGTTTGTTTCATGATTTTGGTCCAGACTAAAATATCTTGATAACACTTTGATTAGCATGACAATTTTACATTCACGGTCACCAGAGGATGAATTATATGACTTTTTGATTTTGTTTCCACTTCTCCAGTGAAATATATCAACATCGCCTGACCATCAACTTTAGGAGTCACAGGACTTTATGCATTTAATAGGCTAAAATATTGACCAAATACTTGTTGTGGTCTAAAAAGTAATGTACGGCAATTTTGGTGTTTCTGTATGTTAGAATTTTAAACTTGATTTATAAGGACTATGGTTAACTTTTTCTCAGCTCTCTGCAGGGTAAATCCAGCCAGCTAGCTAGACTGTCTGTCCAATCTCAGTTTTCTGTTGCACGACTAAAACAACTTTTCAACGTACACACGTTCCACCACAACAATTTCCCTTCCGAGGCTATCTTGCAGCGGCACCGTGGCTCCGTCCGACACCCAAGACGATTGGGATTGGTTTAAAGAAATGCCAATAAACCAGAGCATGTTTTTCTCCCATCTCGGAATGCTGCGACTAGCCAGACCTTCCTCCGCAGCACTGTGTAGGCAGCTGTAGCTGAAGAAAACGTGTTGATGTTACTTTGACACTTGTTGCCTCGAAACAGACTGAAGTGGTGACATCGATGAAAGCCTTGTTCAAGCTGGCCGAGGTGAGTCAGCTGAGCGCCCACCTGGATGGCACGCTATCTCACAGCCACTGTGACTGGCTAGACCTGCACCAGGTAAGACAAAGTCACATCTATACATTATCTGCCTCTCTTCTCTCCAGTCAGGTAGTGCAATAGTTGCCTCTTCACTGCTCATGATTTACACATGTCCACATCTTTCATTCTCTAGAAACTCTTCCCATTTGTGTCTGATCTTCACGAGGCATCCAGCCTTCTTCTGAGAGCCATTAGTGAGTTAGAAGAGCCTCGGAGGACAAACACTGTACAGGTACCTTCATTCTGTCTTTTGACTGTTTACTCGTTATGTTGTATGTTGTTATTTGGGCCTTGAAAGCTTTATCCTCAATTATGTAACTCAGTCTTCACTGAAAATACACTGTGTGTTATGAGGATAATAACTTATGTAGTTGTATAAATATATTGGTGAATTCAAATGGAAATCTTTTATGTGTATTGCATAATTTGCTGATCTTTAAACTGAATTTTGTCAAACAGACTGTGCAGCAGTGCATGATGGACCAGAGGACTCTGATGAGGAATGTATTGGAGGACAGCCGATTGGTTAGCCTGCAGAGGGAGGGCGGGGCCATCCTGGCGAGGCTGAGGAAGGAGAGTGACCTCAGATACCCCCACTGTGAGGACCTCAGGTAAACTCCTGCTTTCATCTGCTCATGTACACAACAACCCAGTATTGTCTCTACAGACTTTTTGGGGGTAAACTTGTTTATATGACCCATGATATCCTGAGATTTAAATATTCTAGCTGCTAGAAAATAAACCACTAGAGAAAACATATTCCTACCAATTACTACACCGAAAATAAGTGGCAAAAATGATTAATTATTAATTGTGTAAATTGTGCAGCTGCAACACACTTCTTTCAGACTTCTTTTCATTATTTAATTTATTTAAGATACACAGGGCAGAAACAAACATTCCCATTGTCTTTGTGATGACACAACCATCATATTTTCACTATTTTGAGATCAAAATGTAGCTATAACACTCTTGACTTTGTACAAAAGCTGAAAAGCAAAAGATAAATGTTTTTTTTTGCCACAGTTAGCGGTCTTAAGCCAGTTGTTCCAAGTTTAGCTGTGTTATTGTTATGCATATGCTGCCTAATCTTCTTCTTCCAGAACACCAGTTATTCATTTACTCTGTTATTTTTTCTTAAGCCTTTGATCTGTCTTTTACATACATGCAGTGACGCAGTAGACTCGGTGAGCAGCCTGTACAACCACGTGGAAGAGCAGGCTCACATCCTCGTGCAGAGGTCCAACATGTCACTGGAACACCTGGAGCATCTGCTGCAACTCAGAGAGGTGGAGGGACACTTCATGCAGGTGCATTTTATTAATAACTGATCATCAAATCTGCCTACTGATGTTCAGATGAATGGCACTTATTTCAAAATATGTTAGGTTTGGTAAGTGCAGTAATGGTTCTAAGGGACTATAAAGACATTACAGTCTGGGTTCATGAAGGCCCAGCGATCTAATGATAACAAGACACCATGTGGGTATGGTGATAAGTAGATCAAATGTCATACATTTTGCATTTGAATGGAAAATGAATTAACTATTTTTTCTATTAGAATCGTCTGTTGTTTTTCTCTCATAAGTCAGGGAACACAAAGTGAAACAGTTCAGTAATGTGAATAAATCGTGACACTATGTATATTTTTTCCTATGTTTTATTTCACTGCATACCACATTACATATTTTTGTGATAGTTAAGTTGTTTAGCTCTGGGTCGCTTGTTGTTTACTGACACTTCAGGCCCGTTAGTGATGAAGGATTTTGTTAATTATATTTTTAATTGAGATATATATTGGCCAGCTGTGTTTTTAAGACACATAATCAAAAAGAAAAACACATACAAAAGTAAACGAATAAAAGAAGCACACACTTTTCCACCTACCAACTCTCTACAGCAGAAAAGTGTAACAAGGTAAAACACACAGTGAAACTTATACTAATTGAATGTATTATTTATTGTTATTAGATTAGGACTTTATAAAAAAGTTACACATGTCCAAGCCCATACTACTAAACACAATATTGTTTTGCTTCTGTCCCTGCAGATGCTACAATGGTTTAATGTAGAGGGAGAGCACCACCTGCTGGAAGCTGAATCAGTTGAGGACTCAGGGGACCGAATGGAGCAGATCCTCAACAACTTCACTCGTTTCCTTATTGAAGCTAATGTGAGTCTACGTTTTCTTGTGGCTGTCATGTATTTATTTGTCTCTGTTTGTCCACCTGTCTCAATCTGTTCCCCCCCGTCCGCTAAACTTCCAGGACCGAAGGCACCACGCCATGACGTTAGTGTCAGAAGCAGAGCGACTCCAGCAGATTGGGCTCTCCTTCCCAGAGACGGAGGCATTTGGAACTCTAGTCTGCACCTTCAAATCAGGCCTGGGGGACTTTCTGTGCAGGGCAGAGGCATGTGGCAGGGAGCTGCAGATCATGGTCAACGTGTGTGATTTTTGTGAGCAGGTTGGTGTTGGCTATTTTATAAGCATTCCAAATTCAAGTTTTCAAGATCCCACACACACTAGCTGCAAAAGATATGCAGCTAGTGCTCTTACACCGTAGAAACATTTATTTAGCCCAGTTTGGGGACCAAGTGTTATGTTCAAAACACCAAGTCTAAAGTACACACGGACACAGACGTTGTCTTTTGTGCTTTGCAAAGTGGATGAATAATGAAATCATGCAGCAGTCTTCCAAAGTACTTTCCTCTTGCTCTGCCTTTTTATTGAAGTTGTATGAATAGGTGTACATAAAGTTGTTTTGCATAAATAGGTGTAGACATATCATATTCTTTGCTTCACCATTGGTTGAGCTGTGGCTGGGTGTATTAGGCAAGTTTAGAACTCAAACATGTCTATCCAAAGTTGGATAGAGGAGCAATCTGTTTCTTATCTTATCTTACTCTCAATTTTACTTTGCTAGCTTGACATTGCTGTTTTCTAAGTTGCCTCACCCCGAAAGCTTTTTCTCTGGTTTTCAAGGTTTCACATATTGACATGATAACTATTTCACAGTATAACTTTGTACAGTTCCCACACCAAGCCCACAAAGACATCCCTTTCCCCAAAGAACTGAAAGTTCTGCTGAAGCTTTACTGTATGAACCCTTTATCAGAATATATATGGCATGAATGAGTTCTTATTTAAAAATAGTAAATTAGAACATCCACTTTTGTTCTCATGTATGACAAAAGAAAACATCTGTAATCTCCAAACAGGCTACAGCTCTGGCCAGCGAATGCATTGAGTACCTGGACCAGACTCAATCTAGAATCCACACAATGCAAGACCATGACCAGACTACAACACCTGTCAATCACACAAACACTCCAATGCAAGACCAAAACCAAGACTCTGAGCCGAGCGCTGCATCCCTTTGCCTATTTGATGTCCACGCACCACATGCTCCAAATGTTTTGCTGTCAAGCAATGACAACTCCATCCTCCAGAATTTTCAAGACAGGTTACTTCAGTTCAGCCCAGAGAGATTTCAGGAGGTGAAGGCCCAGGCCAGTGTCCTACAGGGCTCCAGGGGCATGCAGGTCTGGAACGTAGCCTGGCTGAGATGCCAGGAGGCCAGGCAGCAGCTTCAGGAGAGGATGCAGGATGTGGAGGTTTACCATCAACAGCTAGACTCTACCAGCTGGTGTGAACCTCATTATGTTGATGTGGTAAGCACTAACATTCAGACACTGTCCTCCGGTAGCCAGAGTCTGGTGGTACAATCAACACCCGGGCCTCTGCACACACAGTGGGAGGGCGTTGTGTCAAGAGCGGTGGATTTAGGACAGAGAAGGTCGCTCCTGGGCAGCAACGACACTAACTCAACAACTGTAGCCTGCTGTAACATCAAATCTGAGGATCACAATGATGCTGGAACCAGCCAGGGGTCAAAAATCACTCCACATTCACCACACAGGTAACTTGTTGGTCCATTCATCTGACTTGATTTAATAATTTATACTGTGTGAAATGATCACTATTAAATTAATCATTTTACAATAGGTCAGCAAGGAGAACAGAAAGAGAGACAAGGAGGAGACAAACAAGCAGAGTGAGGAGTGAGAGAGATGCCGCTGCTCTGTCTCAGTCCCACAATGTCGGTTGCCAGTGGTTTTCATGGGGACGAGGTCTTGGAGTGAGGTCGGTGAGTCAGGACTCGTGCACCACTGGAGTAGCAACGGCGGGATCACTCACTCCTCCAGAGCAGCGAGTTCGACCCCCGTCATCCTGCTCCCACCATGGTCAGCCGTCTTGTCGGATCCTCCAGGAGGCTCAGAAGTTCCAGATCTCCCGCCACGGGAGCTTCTGCTCAGAAGACTCCTGTATTAGCGACCGGGGAGCTGTAGGGGGTAACAGGACTTTATGCTGCAAACACTCAAGCCTCCCCATCGGGAGATATGAGGGTGCCTTTTGTTTGGCTGGTCCACAGGAGAGTGCCAGCAATGCCCTGTAAGTTAACTACATGTGGGTAAAATGTGCTTGCATTACCAATTGAGAAAAAGCTATGTAATCAAACATTTGCTTTGCAAGATAATATTCTGAGTTAAATGGCTTGCCTTTTAATTTTAATAATATTGTGAGTCTTAATGAGATTTCATGCATTCTTTACTGTCTCTAAGCTTCCAATGAAGAACTACAGGTACTGTTTCTTCTGATTCTCCTCACTTTTCTTTTCTACTTGTCAACATGATAGATTATTTAACAGGCCTACCAGACACAGACCTTTTGTTTACAGTGACTGCTGATATTGAGATCTAAACATCACATGGGAAAGTTAATAAGCTCAGGCATAAGTAGAGATATCCCAATTACAGCGGTAGCAGCACTTTTTACCTGTGTATATAGTGCAGTTGTGACATCACAACTGTGCAAAAGTCCAGCACGGCTTGATTAAACGCACCATTTCTGAATACGGCTGTGTATTTCTCTGTGGATTAATTTTTTTATACAGTATATAGCAATTTGACCTGCTGAATCCAAAAAGACATGGAAATATAACTTTATACAATATGGGACCTTGAACATGCAATCCAATTATTGCATTTTAGTTAACATAATGGAGTTGCCCAAACTATATATAGGTTATGGTAAACCTACAGGAAACTAACTGAAGCACTTCATGTAAACATCTGTCAGCAGAGGAGCTTCTATGTAGGTAGGGGGTGGTGTTTTACTTGTCTTTGCCCAGGGACCCATTCTTATAATCCATCTACGTGTGTCGTCATGTTTATTTTCTATGACTGTGCATGTAGAGAGAGTAAAATGACAGCATGTCACTGTATCATCTGCTGAAAAATAAAAGTAGTACATCTTCTCACCTTACTGCAGTGATGTACAGGTGTACTCCAGGACCTTACATCACTGTTGGAGGTGGTTACAGGTGCCACAAAGCACACCTCTGACAACACCCATCACTGATTCTGGCTATGGTCAGAGCTAAAATATGCTTTGTCATATTTACCCAGAGAGAGCATTAAAACACAGCTTTTGAGTAACTCTTTAAATAATAGTTCAGTTCATTGGTCATTATCCTTTCATCACAAGCAGTTTTCAACAGATTTCAGGAAATTAAATAATAAATAACTTAGCATCATTCAGCAAATAAAACAAAGCAGTGGGGAAAAGAGTAACATGGTTGAGAGAGATCCTGTGCAAAGACTATCAAGCCTAAAACACCCTTAAAAATTTTCCTAATATTATTTGGTTTGTACAGATGCAGAAAAACTCCCAAATTAAGTATTCCAAGGATGAGGACAAGAAATTAGTTATTTGCAAATAATACTATATAGATGTAATTTAATATAACATGTAATGCAGTGTACAAAGTACAGGTCTCTGTTTGAAGGTAATAGATATGTGTTCCGTTTGTGTTTTCAGGAGGCTGCAGCGTGTCCTGGAGGAGCTGGTGTTTACAGAGAGAGAGTATGTCCGCTCACTGGGCTACATCCTGACCCACTACCTCCCCCTGCTGGACAAACCAGACATCCCACAGGACCTCAGGGGCAAGCGAGGTGTCATCTTCGGCAATCTGGAGAAGCTTTACGACTTTCACAGCCACTACTTCCTGCCTGAGCTGGAGGCCTGCCAGAGGGAGCCCGCCATGGTGGCGCGCTGCTTTCTCAGACATGTGAGTAGTACAGTAACTATACAACTGTAATACAAAATATAGTAGATCATTTTTGTATGTAATGTTCATTATATATAAAGCATATGAATGGTTTTAGCTTAGTTTTTATCTGATTGTGTTTATTTCTATTAGTAGTATAAAGTAAAATTTAAATAACTTAAGAAATTTGTATTTTAACTGATGGCAAAATATCTAATTGTAGTATACAAAATAGTCCCAGATATATATGACTATGACGAGTTAAAGTTGGCTTATAAAATAACATACATTTTCTAATATGGTAAACTTTCCACAGAGTGAGAGTTTCGGCCTGTATGCTCTGTACAGCAAGAACAAACCTCAGTCAGACGCCCTGATCCTGCACCGTCGCCATGACATCTTCAAGGTCAGTTTATGTGTTTATGTGTCCTGAACGGAAATATGCGAGCGGATGTTTTATATCCTTTTGTGTTTACACTATGCAAGCTCAGGCATTTTATCATCCTAATTTTTCATTTTAGTAGGTTCAAAGTTACATTTTTAACTGGTTGCAGTAGTCATTACTCCCAGAACTCTGGAAGTGTTAGTGCCATACTTTTCCAGCTTTACAGTCCCACTTTGTTTCCCCGCATAGAAGAAGCAGCAGGAGCTGGGGGACATGATGGACCTTTCATCCTACCTGCTAAGGCCTATACAGAGGATCAGTAAGTACAGCCTCCTTCTGCAAGACATGCTGGCTCTGGCTGGCTCATACAGGCCAAAAGACATGATCCAGGAAACGCTGCACACATCAAGTGTGTGCGCGCAAAGTGTATGTGGCCCGGGTTCGTTTGTGCCTGATCTGACGACCAGTGAGAGGGAGCGGGAGAGGACTGAGATCCAAGCTGCTGCAGACCTGGTTCGGTTTCAGATGCGCCACGGCAATGATTTGCTCACCATGGACGCCATTCAGGAGTGTGATGTAAGATACTCAAATGACAAATAAGATACACTTGATATCCAGTAGGTTAGTTAATAGTGTATTTTTCTTTCTACTCTGCTGTACATTTCTCTGCTCTATCAGGTAAATTTAAAAGAGCAGGGCCAGCTCATTCGCCAGGACGAGTTCACAGTTTTCTTTAGGAAGAAGAAATGTGTTCGCCGCATCTTTCTCTTTGAAGATCTCATCCTCTTCAGCAAGACCAAGAGGACAGATATTGGCAATGATGTTTATGTCTACAAGCAATCATTCAAGGTCTGCACACATCCTTGTTTATCAAAAGTTGTCATAATATGCAATATATTCTATTATACAGGCCTTTTCCAGTAGTTTTGCAAAGCTCCTATATGCTAAGCTTGAAGTGAAGCCATAACATCTAACCAAAAATTATTATTTCAATAAGTGCAATTTCTGTGTTTTCCCTCCCAGACAAGCGACATCGGGATGACTCACAACTCAAGTGTGAGCAGCTTGTGTTTTGAGATCTGGTTCCGCAGGAGAAAAAGTGAGGACACCTACACCCTGAAGGCTTCCAGCATGGAGCTGAAGAAAGCCTGGACCACTGACCTGGAGAAGATTCTGTGGGATCAGGCCGCTCACAGTCGAGGTAGTAACAAAAACACAACAACATATCCTAGTTATAAAGCACTTTTACAGTTTACAAAAGGGGGGAAAAAAGAAAGAAATATTGTAAATACATTATACATTCCAGAGCTGCGTATGCAGGAGAGGGTTTTCATGGGAATGGCCCGCAAACCTTTTATGGACATTCAACCCAGTGATGCTGCCATCTGTGACCGAGCCGTGAACTGCGCTCTGCCGGGGAGAAGTAAGGAGCTGCACACAAAGAGCTGACAGAATATTTTCTTCTGATTAGCTATTTAAATGGACACATTTTACACTTCAAACTAAGTTCAGTATCACTTTAATAACAATACATCCACAGGTTTTAGTATGTGTTAGGATTTAATGTTATCTGGTACAGCAGGACCTCACATGACAATGTTTGTGCCCCATCATTCCCATTAGTTAATGAGGATTTTATTTACCAAATTAATTGTAGGTATGTGGGCTTCTCTAACTTAACTTATTTTTCTATAAAATGGTTCATTATAGCAAGAATGCACAATTGCACAGAGTCCCAAATTGAAAAAGATGATCTAAACCATTTGGAAAATAACAAAGGCAAATGTGAAAGCCGTCATTCAATCGTTTGGAAGTGTCTATTATATTCTCCAGATTACTGTAGTTATGTACTGTACATTAATTGTGTGTGTTTACAATATAATACATTTCATGTGTATTCCCTTATTTTTAATTTAAAATTACAATTTAAATTAAATAAATAAAATAGATAGTCTGGATAGTACCTGAATTGTGGATTGATGGGAATTAATTAGATTTTTTTCTGGTAAATAATAACATTTTACAATATTTTTAGCCATATCATAGCCATAGTCTCTCAACAACTATTGGATGAATTGGCAAACAAATTTGGTACATACTGTACATGTGTAGTCCTCATGGGATCAATCCTGCAGAATTTAGTGGTCCCATGACTTTCCCTTTAGCCCGCAAAACTAATTCCCATCAGCCTCAGCTTAAATGTTAGCATGCTAACACGCTAAACCAAAATGACAAACATGGTAAAACATTATACTTCCTATAGCATTAGCATGGTTAAATTGTGAGCATGTTAATATTTTGCTTAAAGGTCCCATGACATGCTGCTTTTGGATGCTTTTATATAGGTCTTAGTGGTCCCCTAATACCATATCTGAAGTCTCTTACCCAAAATTCAGCCTTGGTGCAGAATTACATTGAGGAGGGGGGAGTGGCCTTGACCAACTGCCACTTTGCTTGTTTGAAAGCCATGATGTCTTTCTCATGGGTAGGCCAAAGCAGAGAAAGGGGGGGTAACATTGCCCATTATGACCTCATAAGGATATGACTTCATAAGGGGATGATTCCAGTTGGCCCATCTAAGCTTTCATTTTCTCAAAGGCAGAACAGGATACCCAGGGCTCGGTTTATATCTATCGCCATTTCTAGCCACTGGGGGACCATTAGCAGGCTGGGGAAATGCATATTAATGTTAAAACCTTATAAAGTTAAATTTTCAAGCCATGAGACCTCTAAAGCACTGCTGTGTATAACATCACAGAGCGGCTAGCATGGCTGGAGACTCTTAGCCTTGTTTTTGATTTTTACATTTTTTTTAATGCTTTAAAAATATATTTTTTTATTTTTTAGAACTTTTACGCATGTTGTTGCGTTTAACTAAGCAAAACTAGTTACTAAAATCCAAAAACACTTTCTGAAATAACTGCTTTTGCCCTCACTGCTCACTGACCCAGCCCATTAATTTCTTATTGATGACACCCATCTACGTGTGTCGTCAGTTCCTGTGGCCTGTTGTTCACACAGGAGCTTAGAATATCCACGACCACACTCCATTGGCTCTGGCAGCACCGCCTCCACCACCCTCAGCCAATCATCTTCCTCCTCTGGCCGGGGCTCGCTGCCCCCTGCTGGTTTTCCTGGGAATCTGTCACAAGGGGTGGAGAACTGTCCCGCTGTCTGCTCCTCCCCTGAGGCTGTGACTGAAAATGAACTTAACAATCAGCATCTTCATTCTAACTGTGAACAATGGAAAAGTCATCATCCACTGAGTGAGTTTAAAAACATATGCTTTATTTTTTTTGACGTAATAACAGAAGGGCCTGTTTGCAGTTGACTTCTGAGCTCAATATGACTGAGATGAAATCCAGTGAACCTGTTAATATGATTATCATCCTAAATTTATATGACATTTGAATATGAGAAGGTATTTTAAAAACCACTGCTGATTTTAAATTTATTTAGTTTGGCTCTATCTGGTAGTAGCGACAAGAATGACACAATGGCACACCGACCATTGATCAGTGGTCAATGTGAAAATGTTTTGAATGCCATTATGGATTTTAAATGTATATACATTTTCTCAGTGTCTCTCAATGTGCACACCACTGCTTTCATTGTTTTAAATATCTGTTTCTGCTTTAGTGGACAGCACTGAATCATCTGGAGAATGCATCAATCTCTATAGCAGCTCAGACCGCAACTGCTTGTCTGCCATTGGCGGAGAACTAGTGGACGACTCCTCCTTGAATGTATCCCAGAGTTTGAAGTCTCGCCCACCACTTTGTCGGACCCCCAGTATGATGAGAGACGGCTCACCAACAATTAGCAGAAAGAAACCAAGTATTGCCCCCAAACCTCCACATCTGGCTAATGCTCAGGTACAGTTGAAGGTGTAACAAAATGACCTGAATTGTATGTATGAGTTAATGACAATGGGACAATCCTGTTTTTTCTCTTATAATAACAGGTGTGGTGGTTTGAAAAAGATCTGAATGTGTGTCAGTGTCAAATTGAAAGCCTAAATACTAAACTCTGTCCCTGAAAAACAAATTCTAAATTATTACTCTATTACATTAGCACACTGAGGGCTTTGCACAGCAATATACCCAAAACAGATGAATCAGTATATTAATCAAGAACTCATGTTATGGAGTTGTTATTTTGCTTAATAGTTTATTTGATATCTTGCATTGCAGGGTGATGACATCATAATTGGAAAATCAACAGAAGTTTAACCCTGGATTCCCTGCAGGAGGTAAGAATGTAAAATGTTCATAAATGAGCATACAGTCAATGTGAAAATTATTTTAAATTAAGTTATTTTTCTAATTCTAATATGGATTGGTAGTTTTTCCTTAGAAAAGTTAAACATAATTAAACAGGATACACAGTAACAAATGATACATTAAAAAAAAATGGCCTCTGTTGTGAAAACAAGTTGTGCTTTTAAATATTGTCGCAGATCATCGGCCTACTGAAGCTCTTCAGTCCTGTTGAGGATCTTCTGGCAGCCCTGCAGACGGACAGTCTGAGTGAACATAGTTATTTTACATGGCTACACAGTCACAAGGCAGTCAGCTACTGTATGTCTCGTCCCAAGGTTTTGTTTGAAATGATTTATTGAAGCAATAAATTGGTATAATGTCTGAGTCATTCAAATATGGTTGTATATCACATGTAAATGACCATGCAAGAAAGAAGAGGTGTGAGAGATGTATACTTTTCTCTCACACACACACGCACACACACACACACACACGCATGCACACACAAACACACACAAGATTTGTGGGATCTTCTGTGCTGTACAGACTTTACAGTCATTAATATGCAGGGGATCAAAAAGGTTGTATTCATTATCTTCATTGAAAAACATGGAGAAATTATTATTCTCTTGACATCTGGACTACATTGTTTTGGTTACAAGATGACAAGGGAAACTTAATGGAGTCCAAGATATAGTCTGAGTCTGCAAGCTATTCACTGGCCATAAGCCCAGAGCTCGCTGTAGATCCAAACTTAAAGTTGATGACCATAAATGGAGATGCATGTGGATATGTGTGCAGATATGGAGGAGTAAAATAATGTATTAATTAATATAGAAGTAATTAATATGTAAGGGTATATCTATTTATTTGTATCTGTCTAGATCTGAGATTATTACATTAGCCCTGTATTTATTGTTTTATCTGAAAGGACTGACCACTTATGTGTTTCACATCTGGATTTGAATTACTCTGTAACCCATGCATTTAATCATACAGAGAGAAAGAACATGAAAGACTGGGTTTAAAATTGGAATCACACAATTACTGCATACTAACCAATATAGCTTATGACTGCAAGCTTCCAGGCAAAAACCACTTACTGTTATTAAGGGTCCACTAATGGTTCCATACCGATCAATGTTCCAGCTACACTCTTGTGAAAATGACCATTACAAAATGTATTTTTTCAGATTGTTTTCTTAAATTGTTGATGAAAGGTGCCATTTTGTTGTGAGTTCTGTGATTTTTCTTTATTGTATGTGCAAAATGTACAGTAAACAAATCATGACAGGATTTTGAAAAACTGAGGTCATAATGTCGACCTCTGTTTGTTTTATTTAAAAGTCACTAACTTTTTATGACATGGCAGATCCATGTTTTTTATTTCTTACTTGTTTTCCTCTAGGCCTTTTTCTTTTGTTAATTTAATTGTTCGCTTATTTAAATGTGGGGTCAGTACGGTTGTATTTCCTCTTCTGTTCTTTTTTAAGATTTATTATAAGATGGGTTTTGTGTGGTTTCTTCCCTCTGAACTCTGACCAGACAGACTGTAAGAACATGAGAATACGGCATGTGATGATGCCTCGCTTCCCTATTCCGCAGACACGATGATTTCTCAGAAGGACCTCTAGACACCTATTGCAAAAGGTTTTTATTTCTCTGTGTGAAGGTTTTAGTTTGGTTCTAAATTCACCCGTGCAGTTAAAATCTGGTTTTTAGTTCTTTATTTTGTGTTTCAGTTTTATGACCTATACAAAACTTCCTCCAGTAAATTTCGTAAGCTTTGTGCTGCCTTACTACCCCATTTACACCAGTGGCTCAATCAGGGTTGTACCCAGGTCTACTGTGCGTTCGAATGTGGTAACCCTTTTCGATCTACTCGGCTTTGCGACCCATGCAAAACTGCCTGTAAAAACGCAGCGTTTTGATCAATCAAAGTCAAAAATTGCTACTAGAGTAGGCTAACCTACTTCCTTGTCCAGCTGCTGCAAATATGAAGAGGGGAAAATAGTATGAAAGAAAAAGGTGGTTACTTAAGTTTCAGATAATGTAGTGTATGTATCATGACCGTTTACACTTATGTCACGATATTCACATTGCACCGTCGGCTCGCTTATGTTTAATTGGCTTGATTACAGATATCCATATTCATGGATATTCATGTTATTTTTATTTTCAATTGAACCCCAACTATGGCCTAGTTGGGGTTATGGTCTGCAGAGCCTTTTTTTTGGTGAATGCTCTGTTCCATTCTGTTTGTTACAACGCTAAATGTACACAATATTTTCATTTCCCTCAACATTTTAAAATGTAAAAGTGAAAGTCTTTTAATGTGACCTGAGAAAACTGTGTGAGGTATTTGACTGCCTTGCAAAAGAAAAAACTGCTTAGTTGGATGTGAATGTTTAACTGTATAATGTGGAATTTCCGATTTTACATTCAATTGAATAGGTCTGTTTTTGATTAATTTCAAATTATAACTGTTTATGTTGAGTCATAATAATTTACAGCTACAGGGAATGGCATAAAAAAATAATGACAAAATATTTGTTGCTGATTTTCTTTCTTATGTACAATAAAAAAAATGTTGATATTAGGGACATGTAGATATGTTTGATGTATTATGTTACACGCACAAGATTTTAAAAACCTCCAAATTGTCCATCACTGGTAATTTGCTGACTTGGGCCCAACTTTAGTAACATGATTGTATTCTGTTTGAGTTTTTAAGCTTTTGTTTCCAGCAGACATATTTCATAGTGGCTTTAAAAGCCAGGGTCAAATCAAAGATGAAAGGGGAAGGAATGTTGTAAGTCTAAAAACAGAATTAATGATGCAGCATATTTTGGGGCGTCTACTACTGGTTTCAAGCCACAAATAGGCATGTCACACTGCAGCACCCATTAACAAATAGGCACAGGCTGCAGCTATTAGTGTCACTTTCCACACCGAAGCCGAGGGACAAGAACTTCACTGCAGACATGAGTCAAGGTAAGGAGTAAGAAAACCTTAAGTCTCATAAAGCTATTCAAATGTTATTACTAGTGTATTATCTACAACTGAAGGTGCAGTTTCTCTCTATACTTGACTACAGAGTTAAACTTTTTTGAACTAGAATCAGATTGGGTGTCAAGTGTAAAATGTAATGTGCAGAATTGGTGAATGACTTTTACACTGTATTCGTTGAGGAATGTCTTGCTAATAAGAACATTCCATTTAATGATTTTTTGAGATTTATCATCTGAAGAAACTTTTAGGGTGATCAAATTTACATAAAGTCATCAAGTAAAATTTTTACAGTTTTAGATGGTTTTTTTTGTTGGTGTGTGTTGAATTTCTAACTGATATAAGAAGTCTCCATAAAATAATATATTATAGATTTTATTGTACCAAAGGAAATTTGTTTTGGACACATACACAAATGGTATATGCTAGTTATGAAATTAAACACCACATGTATACATACACAGTACACAGACACATAATGTTCCCACTCCACATGTACTGCTGTACCCTGAATACTGCTTATATTAACTATACGGGTACATTCTCTACACACAGACTTGGATATTGAGCGCTGTGATCTTGACATTATGCGCAACAGCAGCAGCCATCATACAGAGCTATATGGAAAGGAACGTTTGATTGTAAGAAGGGGACAACCCTTCATTATCCTTTTACATCTAAAACCTGGCAGCAACGAGTTAAAACTGAGTGGAAAAAGCTTCACACTCATCGTTGAGACTGGTAAGCTTCTTGTTTCCTAGTGATTACATGTACATGTTTATGTGCAGTATGTGTGTGAGGAAGACATGGAGGGTGTTCCATTTGTATGCACAAATGAGAATGTGTGAATTTGTAATCTGGATTTAGATTTGATCTATGTCTCTGTATTTTCAGGTCCAGTACCCAGAACAGAATCAGGCACAAAGGTTTCTTTTGGTCTACGTGACTCCACAGTGGACAGTGAGTGGAGCGCATCTGCCACTCATGATCCTTCTGGAAACACAGTGTCTGTATCTATCAGTTCCTCACCCAATGCTCCCATAGGCGTCTATTCTCTGACTCTGGACCAAGGGGGGCAGAAGACCAGTTTAGGGCAGTTCATCTTGCTTTTTAATGCTTGGTGCTCCAGTGAGTACATTAAGTTGTTTTCAATCTAAATTGTATATGAGAATTTATATATGTTCTGTGCTCCACATGCAGCTTGTATTTCCTTTTTTTTAATGACCATTGTGTTGACATTATTTGCACAACTAAATGTAAGTTAAACCACCTGTAGCTGTAAAGCATCATATGTTGTTAGATTTTAAATGTTATGTTGTGTTGATTCTCTGTCTGTACTGACTCACAGGAGATGCTGTCTACATGCGCAGTGAGATGAAGAGGCAAGAGTATGTTTTAGCACAATATGGGCAAGTCTACAGAGGAACATATAAACGAATCAAAGGGAAACCTTGGAACTTTGGGCAGGTACACATAACGTCAATTGTTCAGTTCAGTAAACTGTACACAGTAGAATGTATAATATCTAGTGTAAATGCTTCTTCACTGTGACAAAAAATAGCAATAAACATGCCACTATTTTAATATCAAGTTACATTTATCAAATATATGATTTAATTCCATGAAGTACACTCAGTAAATAAAATTATAGCTGAAACAAATCCTTACATGCTGCTCCACTAATAACCTTTTGTCTCTGCTGTTTGTCTGTCTGTAGTTTGAACCAGGAATACTGGATATCTGTCTGAAGATCCTGGATAAAAACCCGAAAGCTATCTCTGATGCTGAAAAGGACTGCTCTGGTAGGAGAAATCCCATCTATGTGACCAGGGTGCTGAGTGCTATGGTAGGTCTGTGTCTAGGCTTAAGTAAGCCATTTAGATGCTATTTAACCTGCCTGTGAATGCAGGCAGAGATTACCATGGTCACAGTGCAACAGTCAGCTCCTTTATAGTCTGAGTGTTATATTATTTGGCAGGAGGAACAGGGGTGACCCCTCTCTTTTTTTGAAACTTTTTCGTTTCCCCAAGTAACTTTTGTGATAAAAACAAAATTCCAGGCAGATAGTGAATAGCAGTACTACTAATTTACATATTTTAAGTCTGCCCGGCCCTGTGTCCCTTCCATCTGAATTGATCAGGGAAATTTGTGTATTCGTAATCTGGCCATGCTATATCTCTGTCTAATGCTGATGGATGTTTGGAGAAAATATATTTTCAAAAGCTGGTTTTCTCCTTATCATGTTGTTGTATTTCTATTCACAAGTTTTGCTTTTATTTGTTCAAGGCCTCTGTGAGCTTGATAAAGTTTGTTTATGTAAGATTTATTTGTCCCAAATAAACCAGTGTTGTTGTCAAAATTGTTAATTTAGGAGATTTTTCCAATGAAAGACCTGCAAACACTTGTAATGTAAATGAGCTCATCAACAATGATCGGTTTGAACAGTACCTGATTCAAGTTACAGTTCATTAGATACTACATTGTAAAAATATTGACCATTATAGCTTTAAATTCCCATTCACTTCAGGCTCTCTCTTTATACTCTCACTTTATGCTCTCTCTCTTTCTCTCTTGTTTCCCCTTCTGTTTGTGCCCACAGATCAACAGTAATGATGATGATGAAGGTGTTCTAGTGGGAAACTGGGGAGAGGTTTTAGATGGGGTTCATCCAGGAGCTTGGATAGGCAGTGGGGACATTTTGCACCAGTGGGCAGAAAGTGGCCCCGTCCACTATGGCCAGTGTTGGGTCTTTGCTGCTCTTGCATGCACAGGTTGGCACACAGCAGAGAGTGCATGAAAGTCTTGGTTTGACTGTCTGTGAATTTAGAAAATCAGTTATTGTGTTTAACAAAGATGATATTCCCATGTCATGTTGACATAATGGCATTTTTGCATGTAAACATGATAAATAAAGTTAACTGCATGCCATCATTCATCTTAGGCAATATAGAAACATTTTCTTAAAAGGATACAGTACCAACAGTACTGACCTGCTGCATTTCTCTCTTAAAACACACACATCTGTTTAATCCCAGTTACATTCTCTAGTCCACCTCCACTGCCACACAATTCAACCTTTCTTATCAACACCCTAAATTTGGAATCTAATCTCATGGCTTTGAAGCCCAACCAAGTCTTTGATTACAGTTGATATCTCTAGCATGTGCTTTAGTTAGCTGGTGTGATGAAGCATGTCACTCCTTCCTCCTCCAGTGTCCCGTGCCCTAGGCATCCCATGTCGAGTGGTTACTAACTTTATATCGGCTCACGATACCAATGCCAACCTGATTATAGAAGAGTTGTATGATGAAGACGGAAAAAGATTGTCTCATGCTGATTCGATATGGTGAGTCTGTGCTAGTGATTAGGTTGTTGTAGTCTACACTAAATGCATAAACACAACTGTGACTTTTAATACATCTTTTTTTATTCTTTCTTTCGTTGTCCTTATTATTAATCTGAACTTGTGTTTCTGTATTTGACTTTTTACCAGGAACTTCCACGTTTGGGTGGAAAGCTGGATGACTCGTCCTGATTTGGGGCAAGAGTTTGATGGGTGGCAAGCCAGTGACCCAACCCCACAGGAGAAAAGTGAAGGTAAACTTTGATTTTAATGTCCGGTTGTTGTCCTGTTTTTCCAAAACCATTCAAAATGTTTTCGAAGAGAATGTCCTGCATGTAGGACTGAACTGATAGTTTCCATGCTGTCTTTGCAGACCAGTTACAGAACAAAGACAAAATAATGTTAACACTTCATGAGAAATAACTCTAACTGTAACTCTATCAACACTGCCACAAAGATGCATCATAAGCGGTAATAATAAACAATATTTAACCATGGTGCTTAGTTTCAGCTTTAGCCAGAAGTCACATGTTTCGAGTATGGTTATGGCCAACCAGACAGCTTGTGTGTGTGCACATGGCTCATCTTGAGGTAGTTCTTGTTGACACAGTAAGAAAAAAGAGATACATAAATCATGCTAATCCACCTGACACAGATGATTTGACATTTTTGGAGACCTCAGACCTGTTACTGTGCATGTCACATGTATCAAATCTGGTTAGGTACTTCTGTTACTCTTTGGCTACTCCTCTATTTTGTACTACTGACTGTAAAACAAAAACCGAAAGTGACCAAAAATATTTTGCATGAGTGGCTTATTTTATTGTATTTTACCACTTGAATGACTTGCATGGCATTGTATATGTTACTCCTGCTGAAGTAAACCCTGTCTGTCTGTCTGTCTGTGGATATGTGATGATGTCAGGTGTTTTCTGTTGCGGACCGTCCTCTCTTAAGGCCATCAGGGAAGGTGATCTAACCAAGAAGTATGATACTCCCTTTATTTTTGCTGAGGTGAGTTTTTGTTTGAACCTTTTACTGTAACATTTTAAAGAGAAACACACAGAAAGTTATTCATTCTTCATTCTTCAGGGAGGAAATCAGTGTAACAATGTATGACTTCAGATGAGAGATACTTGTTCAGTTTTCATAAAATGGAATGTAACACACAACAATATGTGTATAGTGCATGTGGCGGCGCTTTCACTAGCTGCGGCTCGGAGGCTCTCTAAACTGTATTTCGTTGCATTGTACCTGTACATGTGTAATGACAAAAAAGTTGAATCTAATCTAATCTAATCTAATATCAAAATATTTCTTCCTGTTGTTTGAGGTTGTGTCAAGTTCAAAACTGTGTTAATGAATGTTGATTGTGATGTCAGTCAGTATTATTTCATGTCATCTTATGACATGTTTGGACTCAGGTAAATGCAGATGTTGTGGATTTGGTGCGCTTGTCAAATGGAGAGACTGTCAAGTTCAAGGATTCAACTGACTCCAGCTATGTTGGACGCTTCATCAGCACCAAAGCTGTGGGCTCAGATGAGAGACATGACATCACACACCAGTACAAGTATCCGGAAGGTACTGCAGAGTCACATGTGCACAGACACTTAAATGGATCCTAAATGCATCTTCAATGTTTCGGTTAAAACATTGTCCAATTTAAAAAAAAATAAAAACAGTTTAAAGTTCTGTCAGACAACTCATGTTTGAAATGTTATAGCAGAACACTGAGTTTGGCTTCCAGACTCCGACCTCATAACTCCCCGCAGTTTGTGTTTACATGAGATATTGGGCAGTGATGATAAAGTAGCTTCCCCCTGGCCGGAGCCTGTAGGTGGATGCTGAGGTGGTGGTGGACTTAACAGCAGGCAGTGATACAGGTGCAGGGCAGTAGAAGCATTGACAAGTAAGAGATGGGGAAATTGTGCATCTTAAATAGACCGCCAGATTGAGGGGTTGTGTTTGGTAAATGAAACGAGGAATGAGGCATGTCACGTGTGTGTACAGCGGTGCAGCTCGAGTTGGCTGCCTGAACTAGCTTGCAGGCGTCGCCCTATATGTTATCTTATTTCACAGCTCTACAGTGGTGCTCAAAAGTTTACATACACATGCTTAAGTTGACTAAAAGAGGAATAAAAATCATGTTTTGGAAATTTATTTTAATACCTAAATTAAAAAATGAGGTAAAATCCAACCTTTAAGGACACCAATTTTCTTTGTGAATGAATAACGTATTGTAAATAAATAAATGTTCTTATTTAAAATACAGGGGTCATAAGTATACATACCCCTATGTTAAATTCCCATAGAGGCAGGCAGATTTTATTATTAAAGGCCAGTTATTTCCTGGATTCAGGATATTATGCATCCTGATAAAGTTCCCTTGGCCTTTAGAATTAAAATAGCCCCACATCATCACATACTCTTCACCATGCTTAGAGATAGGCATGGTTTTATTTCAGTTAGACTAATACCTGGTTTGATTTGCATTGAGAGATGATTTTATAGAAAGTATCCCATGCCTATCTCTAAGCATGGTGAAGAGTATGTGATGATATGGGGCTATTTTAATTCTAAAGGCCAAGGGAACTTTATCAGGATGCATAATATCCTGAATCCAGGAAATAACTGGCCTTTAATAATAAAAATCTGCCTGCCTCTATGGGAATTTAACATAGGGGTATACTTATGACCCCTGTATTTTAAATAAGAACATTTATTTATTTACAATACGTTATTCATTCACAAAGAAAATTGGTGTCCTTAAAGGTTGGATTTTACCTCATTTTTTAATTTAGGTATTAAAATAAATTTCCAAAACATGATTTTTTTATTCCTCTTTTTAGTCAACTTAAGCATGTGTATGTAAACTTTTGAGCACCACTGTATGTCTATCAAATCTATAATGATAGTTTTGAAAGAGACAACCTGTATTTTACACAGGCGCTTAACCAAGACTGTTGCATTTTGCCTTGATTCTGATGGTTTTCAGGCTCAGAGGAGGAGAGGCGGGTGTATGAAAAGGCTCAACACCACAACAAGCTACAGGAACCAGGAGAAGAGCCAGGACTCACTCTCAAGGTTTTTTTTTACTGTTCACACGATACAGGTGGTTGAGCAAATACTGTAAAAACACGTCATAGAAAAGAACTCTGAAGTAACTTAATTTAAAGGTTACTGCAGAGATGGGTCAGTTCTAGCAATGAAAGAGCTCTGACAATGGACACAATGAGTGTGTTTACATGCACATCAATATTTCACTATTATTCCAAATATGACAATATTCCGAATTTGATACAGGTCATGTAAACAGCTTAGTCGTAATATTGTCTTTTTCCGAATAAGGACAAAAATCACAATATGATGTGCATGTAAACGTAGTTAATGTTATCAGAGTTTACAAAGCAGCACGAGACAGCATTACAGCTCCAAATAGGCCACAACATCAGTGCCTGAATGCAGGTTAAAAAGTCAAAGAACAGAAACAATATTTAATGTGTCAAAGTGAACTGTATCAAAATGTATGTCAATATATGCAAACTGTGCCAAGAAGGAGGAACAACGGTCACAAGTTGGAAATAACCAAAATTGCTATGACAGAAATACAGTGCACATCTGGTTGTTAGATGCCAACTGCATATAACCTAATATGAAAACAAGCTTCATTAAGTGTCCCCTTTAGGTAGATAGATGAATGGATGGGTGGCTAGATGGAAACCTAATGTATGTTTAGTTGATATGTCTATGCTGCATTGGTTTTGGAATTCATTTGACCATAAAGAATTTAATCAGCATGTTCTGTTCCAAAGATCCCAGGATCATCCTTTTCAACATGCAGAATTACCTGCTTACCAATACAAAAATAGAAAAATGCATTTAAGTAAACAAATTATCTTATAATTCTCATTTTAGATCAAACTGGCTGAAAACATGAGCGTGGGCTCGGACTTTGAGGTGTACACTGTCCTCACTAATAACTGCTTGGAGGCAAGGACCTGCATCTTCCTGTTCCTCGCTGAAGCTGTCAGCTACAATGGAAAGCTAGGGAACAGCTGCGGATTTGTTTCAGACAAAGTGGAGGTACCCTCTGGAGAAGGTTAGCTACAATATTAGTGCAAACACTTTACACCACCATTGTATTATGTATATCCCAAATCCCATTCTCTTTTAATAACCTAATTTAGTATGATCATTATGTATGTTATTTTTCAGAAAGTCACCTTTTTCTCAAACTGGATTATGACCGTTATGGATCAGTGATTACCTCTGACAGGTTAATCAAGCTGTCAGCCATCGCCATTGACAAGCAGGTTGCAGAATACCATAAGGCTGAGAAGACCATTGTGCTGGACGAGCCAGATATAGAGATTGAGGTATGAGTGATGCACAGGTGAAAGAAATGTATGCATGAGCAATAAAAAAGCTCTCTAGTGTAACATTTTAGAAAAACCCAAATAAATAAATCATTTCACATCCTCACCAAAACACAACAAAGTAAGATGTCAGAGTAAATGAGCTCAAAGCACAGCAGTTTGCATTTTAAAATCCAGTAAAACCTTTCAACTTTTTGTCTTTTTAATAGCCTATAAAACTGTCTAATAATATGGTATAGTTGTATATTATTGAATGATGAATGATGAATGAATGGATTTATCTGAACACTTCTCTGCAGCTGCTGGGAGAAGCCACAGTAAATCAGCCTGTGACTGTAGAGCTGACCTTGTGGAACCCCTTACCAAAGTCGCTGCAGGACTGCAGCTTCACTGTAGAGGGGGTCGGCCTCACTAACGGCAAACCCATAACAGCAAGGTATGTTAACTCCATCCCAACTGTTTAAGTGGATTTACGTGTCAATTATTTCTTTTAACATTTCTCTATACTTTTTGTTTTCTTCTTGTGTCATCCAATTCCCATTACAGTTTATTTGCAGTTTGATGTACAAAATGTTGTTTGAAGTTTTTTACAAAAAAAAATGCATCCAAGATCACAGAATGATTTATATATCAGTAAAAAAAAAAAAAAGTACTTACAGCTCTAAGTGCTGTATAAGATGCCGTTCTGTAATTTGTGGAGATGTAAAGTACATAATCACAGTTACAAGAAGAATATTTTAAAAACTAATATGACATTTATACAATTTAAAATTTTTTACCTAAGTCTAAGTGGTAGAAAACAGAAAACTCATTTTGGATTTTTTTTGGCTGGTGATGCTCATTGTGTATTGTGTTTGACTTTTGCAGGATTGGAACTGTGGACCCAGAACAGAAGGCCAAGGCCAGGGTTGAGTTAAGTCCTACCAGTGCCGGCTCCGGGGTGCTGTTGGTGAACTTTGACAGCAACAATCTGAAGAACATCAAGGGCTTCATCAATGTTGTTGTAAAGGATTGAGCCCGTACCGAAGTCTAACAACAGATTGCTTTTTATTTTGTTGTTGTTTTGTGTTGTTTTTTTAGATTTATTTTTTTCAAAAGGGACAACACACATTAATCAACATGAGAACAGAGTCCAACATGTAAATGTGCCACATTTAGCCATGCAGGCTAATTGTCATCTGCAGTCCCTAGCAGGTTGATAGTTTTAAAATGGTTTAATGGAACTACAGAATGTAAAGATTACAAGGCTGCCCATAGTGGCTTGAGGCTTTTTCTTATTTTTATGCATATATTATTTTAGAATGTACCATGCTATCATTATATTATTTTTGTCTTGACTTACCGTTTCAGTGCTTCTTTAGTAGGCTACAATACTATTATTAATAATGACTAATACATATTATTAAGAGGGGGAGAGGTGCACAGTTCCAGACACAACTACAGTATATACTGTACATATATAAAATAGTAAGAAAGATAAGTATGGTTTGTATACACATTATGAAAATAATATTAAACCGTTATGAATTTGCATGGTTATTGGTGAATCAAAAGTATTAGATATTAAATATTGCACAATTATGCAACGACTGTTTTGTCATTGTGAACTGAGCTATCATCACAGCACATCCAGTCTGAAATACCACTTGATGGCCAAGCACACCGCTTATACGAATTCTCCGCCCCCGCCCACCCTTTTATTGATGGACAGCGTTACATTGTGTGAGAGATTATTTGCTCCAAGTGTGAATGACTGGTCCAAGTGAGAATGTTACATGTGAAATTGAACACTACAGCAGGCTACAGTATATGCCAATGTTTTTCTCAATAAAAAAAACATTTGCACAAAGCACTTTTTCATGTTGATAAGAGCATTAAAATGAGAAAAAATAATTGGACAAAAAGAAATCAAGGGACATTTAGAATAGATAAAAATGTGTGATTAATTCCAAGTTAACTATGACATTAATGCGATTAATCGTGATTAAATATTTGAATCGTTTGACAGCACTAATATGTATGTAGGTATGTATGTATGTCTACAGTATGTATGTATGTATGTATCTGTCTGTCTGTCTGTCTGTCTGTCTGTCCATCCGTCCGTCTGTCTAGCATGCTTCCAGCTCAAGTATGAAGAAATTAACCATTTATTTTTATTTCTACATTTGCTTTGGTTCGCATTGGCAATAATACTGTAAATCAAATGTTTCCATCAAGACACAGAAGTCCCTTTTGGTAGTTTAAGTGGCATCTGTTGCAGATGCAATATTTTTTCTAAGAGGTTGTTTGTTTCTTTGTTAAATTGTACACTGTTTACAGTGGAACGCAATGTGACAACCAAGGATAACACAACAGGAAGGGAAACTGATGAAGCCGAAGACAACAAGTGGGGTTGTTAATCTGCTCAAAGGTAAGATCATCTTTTTTTGTTTGTGTGATTTGTGTCAGCTAAGAGGTTATTTGCTTTTCTCTGTGTCCAAATTGTGATATTATAATTAAGTGTAGGTATCTCAAAGCATTGCTGACTGAGGAGGAGAGCCATTGTTATTAGGTGGGGTTGGCATCCAAAATGGGTCATATTTAAGGGCCGCTGTCTTCTAAATGGTTGGTCATTCTGGTTAATCAAACCACGTTCTAACACTCTCATGACGTTCAGTGTAGAGAAAATTGTTAAAATTGAAAGGGGTGAGATCAGAAGACAATCACCATTACATACTTTGTCCATTAGAGAGCAAAGTTAATTTTACGGCTGTAAAATGTCCTTTTTGGTAAATATTTTGGTCATAATTCTTTGATAATTTAACAAAATTTAATAGATCCTTGTCAAAACTGTTATTGTCCATGTTACAAAAAGAAAACACAAGTCTATCATTATAATATATATTTTTTACTTTTCAATATTGTATCATTATCGCCTCAAAAATCCAGCAAGCCCTGACACTCCATTATACAGCTGTATCCATGACAAGACACCTCAATTGACATGAGTCAACAAAAATACGTGTGGGCTGGACAGACTAAATTCAATAGGCCAGGCCTTGCAAAAGGCAATGTAACACACAAGAAATACACACAGGAGAAATGAACAGTTCACGCTTTTGTTAAGTAATATCAAGTCTCACTTTGTCATCTTATTTGCACTTTGACTGTTTTTGTAATATTCTGATTCTTCTCCGAGGAGAAATGTTTTTTTTGTAATGTAAACACTTTAGTAGTGTGTCTGCCTGGAGTAGATAACCATATACAGTATAGAAAACTGGCCTGTTATGACATAATTTCCAGCCAGACCATACTCCATAACATTAAGTTGTCAAACCAACTGAAAATCTGTTATTACTGGAGTAACAGAAGCACTGCTGTAATTTTATACATGGAGACATTTATTTACAAAACAATAAAGCTCATAGTGAGGTGGACCTTCATCATTCCACTTCATCCAGAGAGTGCAGGGAGTGATGAGGGGCAGCATACTCTGCCAAGTTGGGGAGTCCGTACACCACGCAGCAGCTTAGGGCGCTGCGGGAGATCTCCATGTCACGGACATCAGACCACTCACCAGTTTCACTGTCAAAGCACTCAACGTCTGGGATGGTGGAAAAGCCGTTGAAGCCCCCGACCACATAGAGACGGTCATCGATAACTCCGCTGCCAAAGTGACTTCGGGAGCCAAGCATGGAGGGCACAGCGTGCCAGGTGTCGGTGTGGGGGTTGTAGGCCTCAGCAGTGTGTAGACGACTGGTTCCATTAAAACCACCAACCTTTAAGAGAAAAGGTGAAATATGACGTTGGGACTGCATCTACTATTTCTGTCTTTGTTTCTCATTTTATACTCAGCACTCTTTTCAAGAAGGGCACGTCACCTCACTGATGCCCCAAATATAAAGTTATGTTATATTAATGTTTAAAAAAAGTAGTAGAATGGACGCTCACATCAACACCTGTTATACAAATTTGTGAAAACTAATTATTCTTGTCATATTCTGGGAAAAAGTATTAATATTTAATATTATGTTTAACAATTTTCCTGCTAGAATATAGCAAGAATGATCGGTTTTGCACAAAAATGATGGCATCATGGGGTCTTATGTAGCCTACAACATGTAGACAGCAAGACACTGAAACTGTCCATTGAAACAAACACAGTCTTCATTAGGATATGAGTTCATATAGACACACTGTATTTATTTAGTACATTACTGTTTGAAGGGTAACTAACACTTTCCTTTTTGATCAATCTGCTGATTAGTTTCTCAATTTTAGTATAGAAACTAACAGAAAATAGTATACCCATTACAATATCCCAAAGCACAAGTTGACAAACTCAAATGTCCATTAGGGTTGGGTATTGTTGTTTTTTTTTGCGATACTGGTGCTAAAACAATACTTTTTTATGATTAACAGTTTATTGGGTTTTCAGAAAATTTAAACACACACACACATCCATCAGAAAACGAAGCAGTACACATACAACAAAATAGAATGAAAGGAAGACAAAGCGCAACCATAGACAAAAACTAAACTGTAAATATATTTTAGAAAATTTAAAAAAGAAAATTAAATTAAAAAAGAGACAGTGATGCACAGAGCCCTTGAGTTTACAACCTTGTCTGTATATAGAGTATTCAGTATACAGTATTCAAAATGTATCCCTCAGTCGTGCTTCCTAGTTAAATGCTGTTTATGAGCCAGAACGCCATTAAATGGCCAAAGTGTACGAATGATACTTCCCCCATTTCAATTTGTACTCCTCCACTTTATCAAGCAACCAGCTGGCCCAGAGCGGCGGGCCACAAATGCAGTGCTGGTGCCGAGGAGGCTTTCCATTCTTTGACCAGAAGTTTCCGGCCTAACATGAGGACAGTCTGGGTCCAGTTAGAGAGGGGAGGGGTCAGGTCACTATTATATAGTCTGGTCGACAATTTTCTCTACTATTGTATGTCCTATTGTCTGTATCCCTTTTTGCCACCAGAGCTTACAAAGGAAGGGAGATTTATTTATACAGAGCTTTGGATTTTGCCACATACCGGCAGACTGGTGCAGATACTGTTAAAATTTGAAGATCTTTGCTACTCTCTTCCAGACCCACTGAATGTGGGACAAAATGGGATGTGATTGATGCTGTTGGGCTAATTAAGCTGTTATGTATACTATGGGTGTGAGAGGGAAGAGTACCACGCTTTTGAGGTGGAACCACCTTCGGGGTTGTTTGCCTTGCCCCACATAGAGAGATACAATGGAGACCACCGCTCTATATCAGCCCACAGTTTGTCCAGCAGGGAGTCAAAATTAGTTTTGATCAAATCCGTCAATATGGGGGGGAATGTTAAACCAAGATATTTAATGCCTTTCTTATGCCAGGCAAAAGTGCCTGACTGGAAGAGGGACTTGGGACAATATGGTGTGAGAGGAAGAGCCTCAGATTTGTCCAGTTGACTTTATAACCTGAAATCAATGAGAACTTGTCAAACATTTTAAATAGCGATGTAAAAGAATGTTCGGGATCTGTGACAAACAAAAGGATATTGTCTGCAAACATCATCATTTTATGACTTTTTTTTTTGTATGCCTGGAAAAGCAGGTTCTCTACATATAACCACCGCTAGCGGTTAAAGTGCAACTGCAAAAAGTAGAGGAGAGAGCGGGTCTCCCTGCCTCATACCTCTTCCCAGTTCTAATGGGAGGGAGATGATGCCGTTCGTCAGCACTGACGCTGTGGGGTGAGTGTATATGAGCCTAATCCAAGCTATGAACTTTTTGCCGAATCCAAAACATTCCAGTGTGGAGAGCAGATAATGTCACTCCACCTTGTCAAACGCCTTTTCCAGCGAAATAGCAGCTAAAACGATACTTTTAAAATGGGTGCTGGTTCTGAAGTAATTATTTTTTAAAAGACAGAACAAACTGACAACAAATTACATTAAAGAACTGCTTGTTTAAGGCCATATTGTCAACTTTAAATAATTTATATAATAATAATAATAATAATATTATATGCCCCCTTGAAGTCTCATTATTGAGTTACGCCCCAGAGTCTTTATGTTTTATTTTCACCCAGTGTATTTCCTTGGATTAGGATGGCACCAAGGTCTTGGTTGCAGCTGTCGCCATGGTCCTGCTGCACTACACCCTGCTACGTTCTGCGGGGCCGTGCTGTGTCCTGCTGCGTCCGGCTGAACCCTGCTACATCTTTTCTGTGTTGTGCTATGATGTGAGTGTCATTAGTGTGAAGACGTGCTTACCGCAAAGACATGGTCTGCATAGGCAATGACCCCACTTCCACTGCGTATGCTGGCCATGGAGGCGATCAGTGTCCACTGGTTGGTCTCAGGGTTGTAACATTCAGCCGATGACAGGCACTCGCTCCCATTGAAGCCACCGCAAATGTACACCTGGAGAGAATAAAAGAGTGAATAAGTAATCTTTTAAGACTTCCACTAAAGTCTCCATTATTCAGAGCTGCTCTTTAACACCACCCACCTTGCCATGTAGGGTTGTGGAGCTGGCATCACTCCTCTCTATGTGCATGGGCGCAATTAAAGTCCACTGGTTGATTTTGGGCTGATAGCACTCAGCACTTCTGAGTCGGTCATGTCCATCATAACCTCCCATGGCATATATGCACCCGTCCATCACAGTTACGCTGACATAGCAACGACTTGAATGCATTCGTGTAACCTCTTGCCAGGTGTGTGTGCCCAAGTCGAACCTGTGCACAGAGCTGAACTGCTCCACACTATCAAAACCACCGACACAATAAACTGATCCATCAAGGAAAACGGTGCCATGGTAGGCCCGGGGAGCCTCCTCATTGCTTGTTACATTGATCCAGCGGTTAGCACGAACATCGTACGCCTCAATTCCATTAGTAGGACTGCTGCCGCTCCAGCCTCCAACGGCCAAGAGGATGGCAGAGGGCAGTCGTGGGCGGGCCAAAGTATTATAGAAAATAGAGTCAGAGAACCCCTGTGTTCGCAGGTGAAGCATGGCCTCCAGGGTCCTCAGGAGAATCGGTCGACAATCTTTACTTGCCTTCACCAGTTCATTTTCGCTCACACTGTCTATGATGTATTCTGGACTCATTAAAGCCAGCCTGACCTGCACAGAGACATGAGGATTTTTTTACACTCAAAAATTGATAATGGCCTGTACATCCAATATGTATCTATTGTCAGGGCTGTAAGCCCTTTACTCCCGTGTCGACACCACTTCACTAATGGTGTAGGCCATTTTTGGCAGTTTCAGATCTATCTGGGTTCTCACCAAAGACTACCAAATTCTTCCAAAATGTAAAAGAAAGAAAAACAAAAGTTGATCACGACATTTCTCAAACTTCTATTTCTAGATTCATCAGCATTCTACAATAGAGCTTGCACAGATATATCTACATCTCTCTTCATCTTAATTAACTCATTAAGCATTTTGCAATTTTGTAAAGACAAGAACACCATTTATTGCCTGGTCTAGAATAGTACTCAATGTGTAGATTTTTTTCTTGACCTCTTTACATCTGGCCTTGACTCAAAGCACCTGTTCTTGGAAGTGTTGAAGACATGAGGAGGTTTTGACCACAGCCCTGATCATGTTGTTCTATTCAAGATAACGCTAACGGCAAGATGTAAAAGATGCAAATCAAAGTTAATGTAGTTGCAGCTGTGTAATTGTTCCTCACTTACGTTGGACAAAAGCAGAGAGATGTTTTCTCTGCGTTCCTCAGTTGCGTAGGCAATCCAGCGAAGGACAGCCCTAAACACAGTATTCTCCTGCTTCACACTGAGTCGGTCATTTGCAATGATTTTAGCAAGTTCCTGCGCAGAGAGCTGCAGGAACTCTACTGAGGTGGCAGCAATATCCTCAAAGTGATTCAGCATGTAAAGGAATGCTTTGTGGTTCAGTTCAGGGGTGTAATAGATGTCTGTGAACCACCAGATGCCAATGCAGTTTTGTGGGGTCAGCTGCTTCTCTAGGAGGTCACAGCAGGCTTGTACGATGCCCATTACATTGAACCGGTCCGCTGCAATAAAAAGCTCTTGTATAATGTCTTGTGTCACAGGAACAAAGCCAGTGTAGGCAAACTCAATGATGAGCTTCATCATGTCAGGTGACAAATTGGGAATGTCAAAGATCCGACTGTCTGGGGTTGACCAGGTGGTAAAGAGGGCTCTGTGAAACAGGACAAAAACAAGGATTTGAAAAAAAAAGTGTTTCACGTTTTTCCTTCTTTTTCATACTTCATAGAATGATAATGTTATGATATAAAGCCCACATTAGACTTTCAGAACAGATGTGACTAACAAACAACCATTTGCCTTAAAGCTGCATCCAGCCACTGCATAGATGGGTTGTGATTTGTAATGTGGTTCTCTTTTTTGAGTAATGAACAAATTGAACCTGTAATATTTGCCAATGCTGTGTTGTATTTACCAACATTTGTTTGCACATTTACCATCAGAAATTCAACTCAAAGGATAATACTTGTGTTGTTTAAAACAATTTGTAAATCCGCGTATACATGTCACATACAATTACATCATCGTCATGTTACAGTTTACATAAAAAGAGTAGTAAAAAATCCCATATGAAAGAAGAAATAATCTTTAGTTTTCTCCATGAGTCAGTGTCAATTTTTAACAATGGGATTTTTCAGTGTTTAGCTCTGCTTTGCTGCTAAGCATGCTGCTTGAAATCCAGCAGCTTCCCCCTGTTAACACCTAATAACTAACTCACTTGAAGTACGGGCTGCAGTTGCAGAGGATGATTTTGTGCGTGTAAAATTCAACGTTGTCCACTCTGATCACAGCGTCACAAAGCTCTTGTTTCAGACGGAACTCATTGTACACCGACATCTTTGCTCTTCAGTATGAAGACATTTACTCTTTACAGTAGAAGTTAGGTACAAGTTTCTCTCCTGACTCTCAGCAAGTGTTTCTAGTTGTGTGTGAGACTTCTGTTTCCACATACACAATTCTGGATTCTAGAATGGCTCATTATGACATCACAGAATCTCATGAATTCAAATTCACATTGAAAACATTACAGATTACATTACCGTTATTTTTTTTGTATAGCTGCTAATTCACAGACATGTTATGCTGATCTTAATAAAAAGTATAAACCTCAAATCAAATTAATGTTATAAGTTTGCATGAAGCCTTCTCACTGTATGGGTGTGAGTTTCTGCCATTTTCACCCCTTTTATTTACGGTTTCAAATTTTGGTCAAGTCACTTTTCTATTCACAGCTTTTATTATTTATAAATAATAAAATAATTATAATTTATTATTCTTAAGGTCATGACAGGTCAGTAACTGTACGTCTGTCATATGTATTTCAGGTCTTACAGTATCTAAAATTAACAACAACACCCTTACAAAATACAAACAAGAATCTACATTATTTATAATTGTCACCAATACAGAACAATAAAAACAGCAAAAAAGATACCTAATATGACACATTTATTGTACACTTGTATTGTCTTATTCAAGCACTTTCATATTGTGACACTAAAATTTAAGTAATTGACTTGTGATACACTGCCACAATCAGAAGAGATTCCTTTATTTTTGACATTTCTGTATGTAAAATAAACTGTTATGTTAAGTCCAATGACACAGGAAAACCACTGATGGATGATGAGCATAAGAAAAACATGTGCTGTGTGAAGGAATGTTCTTTGTGCTTGGGCTTCATGTAGTCTTTAGTATTAAAGTTGCAGTAAGCGGTGCTGCGCAAAGATTGTTGAATTTAATTGATTGTTGGTCAGATAACTAACTACCTGTTATCCTAACTGTAACCTGTACCTGTAACCTTGGCTGTAATAGTGTTTTGTGATGTGTGCACTCCTTTCTGTTTGTTTTCCATTTACACAGCCAGGGCTATGTATAGATACTGGATATTTTTTCAGCGCACACAGAAAATAGAGAGCTAGGTGAAAGTGAGTAATAATTTGCTAAATTTGACATAAAGTGTGTTGGATTAACATCACTAACCTGATGCGGCATGTACACTGAATTTATTCAGAGGAAGGAATTTTTTCACACATACCACATAGCTTGATAACCACTGGTCCTCTGAAAAAAGAACAGCAAACAAACATTAGTGCTGACTCTACAAATATTCTTACTATTAACTTTCCAGCAAATAACAATAACTTAATATAACTTAATATAATCATTGGTGTGAATTGATACATACCTACTAAATTAAATGAGACAATTATATATTTCAATGTTGTGTACCACTTATGTACAGAAGAGGATCTTCCTTGATGGGTCACAGTCATAGATTTATTTCAGCTGAAAAGAATAATAATTTTGTCGTTGTACTTTGTTTTTCATAACCTGCATTGACATTGATCCTGAGATGGGCACAAAAACCAGCCAAGAGAAAAGAAGAAGAAAGCAAAAAAAATTGTTTTTTGTTGATTTCTCACAAAACAAAATTGAGTTGATTCAGTTGATAAAACGTCATGGTATTGTATGCCAAAAAAGCCATAGTATAGAATGTTTAAAACAATCATAGTATAGTATAGCAAAAATAGTCATAGTATGGTATGTCAAAAAATTGATAACAAAGTCATAGTATACAATGTCAAAAAAAGTGAAAAAAGTCAAAGTTTAGTACGTTGAAAAAAGTGATACAATTTCATAGTATAGTATGTCAAAAAAAGCATAGTATAGAATGTTTAGGTCATAGTACAGTATGTCAAAAAAGTTATAGTATAGTATGTCGAAAAAAGTTATAGTATGTCGAAAAAAGTGATAACAAAGTCATACTATAGAATGTAGAAAAAAAGTGTTATAAAAGTCATTGTACAGTATGTTGAAAAAAGTGATAAAATAGTATGTCAAAAAAAGTCATAGTCATATGTCGAAAAAAGGAAAAAAGGCATGGTATAGTATGTCAAACAAAGTCATTAGGAAGTCATAGTATGGTATGTTGAAAAAGTCATAATATAGAAATTTTTAAAGAATTATAGTTTAGTAAAGCGACAAAAGTCATAGTATAGTATGTTAAAAAAGTCATAGTATTGTATGTTGAAAAAAGTGATAAAAGTATCATGGTATATTTGTTGTGGGTTTTGGTTTGGACCCAACGCAGAAACAAACACGAGAGTAGATGAGAGGTAAAAGAAAAAGGGTTTAATCCACAAAAACACAAAATATGGTTCAGGAGGTGATGGTGTAGATGGGAGTAGCAAAGGCGGAGGTCTGAGGCAGCTGCAACGGATCACGGAAAACAGGAACATAGAACTGTGACGAGAAAGAAATACACGATTAGTCAAACTGAAATGCTGGGAAGCAAGGAACGCAGTATGACTGGCCTAGTTACCACGTAGAGGTGATTAACAAACTGGAGCTGAAGAGGTGGTCAGCCCGGGTTGATATACTGTGATGATGATTGATGGAAAAGGGTTGCAGCTGTGCAGGACGACAGAGTGAAGTGAGTGGCCACGCCTCTGGACCTGGTGCCTCTATAGCGACCTCTGGTGGAGAATAAATGAATACACACACACAGGGAAAAGAGAAGGACACAACAGGGACAGAACCACAACAATATTAGGTCAAAAAGAAATGTGTGTATGTATGTTAAAAAATCATAGTATAGTATGTCAAAAAAAGTGATAACAAATAGTATGTATAGTATGTAGGACAAAGTGTTATAAAAGATATTGTATAGTATGTTGAAAAAGTGATGATAATGTCATGGTATGTTCAAAGTGAAAAATCAAAGTGTAGTGTAGGGTAAGCCCAGACTTGGTATGGAACCTGCATCTGCAGTGACTACTTGCTGGTTTACTGTTGGAGCAGTGGTATCCACTGTGCCACCAAAGAATTTATGTTAAGAATTGTTATAGAATAGTATGTTCAAAAAAGCCATTTAAAAGTGGAAAAAAATGTAAAAGTATAGTATGTTGAATAATGTGTTAACAAAATCATAGTATATAGTATGTTGAAAAAAGCCATTAAAAAGTGATAGAAGTCATAGTATTATAATATGTTGAACAAATGCATCAAAAAGTCATAGTATGTTGTGGTGAAAAAGCCATAGTATAGAATGTATGAAAAAAAATCATAGTATAGTATAGCAAAAACGTCATTGCATGTCAAAAAAAGTGATAAAGTCATCGTAAAGTATGTCATAAAAAGTGATAAAAAAATCTCATAGTTCAGTATGTTGAAAAAAATCAAAAGGAAGTATCTCGAAAAAATATCATGGTGGCGACAAAACCAGACTGGGAATCAAAACTGGTTCACTGTTGGAGCAGTAATATCCACCGTGCCACCAAATAACTATGTCAATAATAGTCACAGCATAACATGTCGAAAAAAGACATTAAAAAGCCGTAGTATGGTATGATGAAAACAGTAAAAGAAAAGTCGTATTATTCCATGTAAAAAAGTGATAAAAAAAAGTCATAGCATGGTATGTCAGAAAAGCCATAGTATAGAATGTTTAAAAAATCATAGTATAGTATAGTGAAAAAAAGTCATTGTATGTCCAAAAAAGTGATAACAAAGTCATAGTATAGTATGTTGAAAAAATCATAGAATGGTATGTCAAAAAAAGTGATAAAGTCATGGTATAATATGTTGAAAAAATCCATTCAAAAGCCATAGTATGTATGTTGAAAAAAGTCAGTGTAGAAAAAAAATGTTGAAAAAATGAATATGAAAAATGAAAAGAAAAAATGATAAAAATGTCATAGTATAGTTTGTTGAAAAAAAGTGACTAAAAATCTCGTAGTATAGTATGTAAACAAATTCCAAATATATATGTTTTAAAAAAAATCATAGTGTAGTACAGCAAAAAAAGTCATAGTATGGTAGTTCAAGAAAATTGATAGAAAAGTCATAATTTAGTATGTTAAAAATAAAAAAGTCTAGTATAGTATGTTTCAAAAAGTGATAAAAAAAGTCATAGCAGCCTATAGCACGTTTAAATAAGTGATGAAAAAGTCATAGTAACCCCATATTTCCATCGGTTGCAGAACGGCTGCGGATTGGCTCCGCCGTCTGTCAACAACCACCAGGTCCGGATTTGTTGCGGAATGGCTGTGGCCATGACTTACAGCTGAAGTCACGAGGACCCACGACATCTCACAAATTCATGTAGAATAGAACCACAAACAACAACAGTTTGTTTCCATCCAAAGGACTAGAGGGGAAACAACTCTGCTGTGTTTTCAAGGTGTAGCCTAGTGCAGAGAAATATGATCCGCCGTGAGCACGGTCTATTTTATTTTAAAAATGAACCGGATGTTTTATTTTGTTTCTGTGCTCGACTTCCTGTCCCGCACTATCTACCGTGTGCTGAATTGCTGCGAAGCTCTCCAACTCCTCAAAATAAAAACAGGATTTCACTTTCAATAGTGTATATGATAGTTTCCTTATAGCGATTCAGTAATGTTTATGAAAGCATTTCAGTAGTGTTTATGAAAGCATTTCAGTAGTGTTTATGAAAGCATTTCAGTAGTGTTTATGAGAGTGTTTCAGTTGGTTTACAACCCTGTCCCTTAAAGTCTAATGCCCCCACTGATAAAGGTATCTGTAACATACAAAACCATTGCCTAAATAGCGAACTTTTTAAAAATACTGCTAGTTCTGTGGTGTTAAATCTGATGCCTGCAGTGCGCCATACAAGCATCAGTTGAGACACATCAATTGAGGCGCGTTAAATAACGCAGGTCAGTTATCGCTTTCTGTGCGTCTGGGCCTTATGTGGCTGAAATGTTGAAATGAATCTAAACATACTGACTAGTTGAAATAGTTAGCTAAAAGTAATAGATAAATGGTTACATTCAGTTTCACTCCAAGTGGTGGTAGTAGAAGTAGTAGTAGTAGTATGATTGCTGACCAAACCAATCTAAATATTGACAGTTCAACAAGTATAAAACAATTGACACGCCACTTTTATATAATGATCAGTGTTAGACATTTGGGACATACATTGGGAGTTGATGAAGGGGTACGTGAGTTTATCTGCGAGGGTACCTCGGGCCCAACAGATCTGGTTTAAACAGATAATACTCCTAAATCCTAATGTGTGACTCCCAAAGAAAGGCTTTTTATTTTGGCTGAGTTAAATAAACTAGTGTTTGATTTCCTCCAAATACCACAAGTCAACATGTCAACATGTTGTGAAACATGATGAATCTATCAGAAGAACTGAAAGAATTGTGAAATGTCTAAGTTACGAGGCAAAAAACTCTTCAACTGTTTTCTATTGTCAGAGGAAACCCTTTGTTAACATATTGTTAAGTTTAAAAGAGCCGAGCTTACAGGTAAACATCTAGTTCTTCTAAAAGATGATTTAGGATTTCTTACAACTCATAAACAGACACTAACTCATTTGACGAACATAATTCAGAATTTTTTCCCAGATAATGCTTGTCTATCTGCAGTTTAAACATTTTTATGACTTCTGATTTATTAAATCTAGAGTTCTACTGAGTGAAACATGACATTGAATTTAGCACAATATAATATATTAGCAAGGGCCCAAGAATGGCTCCTTGTGAAACCCCATATCTTAGCGGTACTGAAGCTAACAATTAGCAATTACCACATATGACAGAACCATTCTCAAACCAAACACATGATGTCCACCCAATTTTTAATACATTCAAATAAAATATTATGAACAACAGTCTCATAAGCCTCAGACAGATTAAACAGGAGTAATACAGTGTTGACATCAGCTGCTAAGAGAAGATCATATAACCTCCCCTAATACCCAACTGAAACTTCTCAAAGAGACCATGACAATTCTTAAAATAAATGATATGCTCTGCTGCTAAGTATTGTAAGTATCAGGGCCTAGCATCTGTTTTTTTAAGGGAGAGGTTGTACTACTGCCATTTTAAAAATAATCAGGAACAAGTTCAGATGAGAGTGAGGAGTTGAATAAATCCATAAATCGTTACTCTTAGCAAAGCTAATTATTTCAACCGTTTAGCAGCAGCAAGGGAACTCTGTCTCTCCTTCCTGTCCTCAGTCACCAGCTGGCAGACTAACAACCTGCGCTGCACTGAGGTTGCCCAGACCAGTCCGTGGGTAAAGAAGAGTAGCTGTCGTCCCCACGGTCTAACTTTGTCTGCTTGTCTGCACTTTGACTGTTTTTGTGGTATTCTGACACTTCTCCAAGGAAAAATGTTTTTTTTTTTTTTTTTTCACCATTCAGCAGGGAGGTAAAAAGTCACAGGGGACAAATAATGGTCCCATAACATAAAGTTGAGTCACACAAACGTAATAAATATAAATGTTATTTACTGGAGTTACAGAAGCACTGCTGTAATTTGATGCATAAAGACATTTATTTACAAAACAGCTCACAGTGAGGTGAATTTTCATCATTCCACTTCATCCAGAGAGTGCAGGGAGTGATGAGGGGCAGCATACTCGGCCAAGTTGGGGAGTCCGTACACCACGCAGCAGCTTAGGGCGCTGCGGGAGATCTCCATGTCACGGACATCAGACCACTCACCAGTTTCGCTGTCAAAGCACTCAACGTCTGGGATGGTGGTAAAGCCGTTGAAGCCCCCGACCACATAGAGACGGCCATCGATCACTGCGGTACCAAAGTTACTTCGAGAGCCCAGCATGGAGGGCACAGCGTGCCAGGTGTCGGTGTGGGGGTTGTAGGCCTCAGCAGTGTGTAGACGACTGTTTCCATTAAAACCACCAACCTTTAAGAGAAAAGGTGAAATATAAAGTCGGGACTTCTTCTACTATTTTTCTTTCTTTCTTTCTCATTTCATAGCCTACTCAGCACTATGAATCTGAAAACTGATTATATTTTCTGGCTGTTTTTAGATTTGACAACTTTCCTGCCAAAATATGACAAGAATTACTGTTTTGCACAAAGTTGTTTTTCATTAAAACTGCCCATTGAAACTCACACAAAAAGAGGTTGCTATGAGTTCTTGAAGACATTGCATTTGTTTAGTGCATTACTATTGTCTATATAGGGCAAAAACTAACAATTTTTCAATTAATCTATAAAGTATTAGAAAAGGGTCATTACAATTTCCCCAAAGCACAAGAAGACAAATTCAAAGGTTCCTTCACACTTAACATAACTTGAAAAAATAAGTTAAACCAGTGTTTCCCAACTTTTTTTGATCTGATGTACCCCTTTATCAGTCCCAAAGTCTGCTCAAAATGAATAACAATATACATTATAATGTTTTCATATTTGTCAAACAGTCAATATTTAGGCTGGTTTGGTTTGATCAGCAATCATACTATTAGGCTACTACTTGGAGTGAAGCTGAATGTTTCAACCATTTAGCAATTATTTCAGTAGTATTATTTCACTAGTCAGTACTTTTAGCTAACCATTTAAACCACTTATGCATAATTGAATAATAAACTAACTATTTTAACCGTTTAACCATTACTTTAAGCAAATCATATATTCATTACTATATGATTTGCTTATAGTAGTGCTCACTTGCACTCTTCCATTTGCAACATGTGTTACAGCAGATATTTTCATTTCAATATCCCAAAATATCAGATGTACAATGCTGGTTTCATTTGATTTGTAATAAAGGCTAAAATTGTTTAACTAATATATAGGTCTTATCCCTATTTGAAAACCTCTGCCAAAAACATCTTTTCATGCCTCGAAATCTCAAAGTGTTTCTGTGTTTTGATGTGAGAATCAGCAGTGTGAAGACGTGCTTACTGCAAAGACATGGTCTGCATAGGCAATGACCCCAGTACCACTGCGCATGCTGGCCATGGAGGCGATCAGTGTCCACTGGTTGGTCTCTGGGTTGTAACATTCAGCCGATGACAGGCACTCGCTCCCATTGAAGCCACCGCAAATGTACACCTGGAGAGCATTAAAGAGGTAATAAGTAATCTTTTAAGACTTCCACTAAAGTATTGAAACACATTAACCAATCTCCATTATTCAGAGGTGCTCTTTAACACCACCCACCTTGCCATGGAGGGTTGTGCAGCTGGCATCACTCCTCTGTACGTGCATGGGCGCAATTAAAATCCACTGGTTGATTTTGGGATGATAGCACTCAGCACTTCTGAGTCGGTCATGTCCATCATAACCTCCCATGGCATATATGCACCCGTCCATCACAGTTACGCTGACATAGCAACGACACAAATGCATTTGTGTAACCTCCTGCCAGGTGTGTGTGCCCAAGTCGAACCTGTGCACAGAGCTGAACTGCTCCACACTATCAAAACCACCAACACAATAAACTGATCCATCAAGGAAAACGGTGCCATGGTAGGCCCGGGGAGCCTCCTCATTGCTTGTTACACTGACCCAGCGATTAGCACGGACATCGTACGCCTCAATACTATGGGTGGGACTGCCTCCGCTCCAGCCTCCAAAAGCTAACAGGATGGCAGAGGGCAGTCGTGGGCGGGCCAAAGGATTATAGGAAATAGAGTCAGAGAACCCCTGTGTTCGCAGGTCAAGCATGGCCTCCAGGGTCCTCAGGAGAATCGGTCGACAATCTTTACTTGCCTTCACCAGTTCATTGTCGCTCACACAGTCTGTGATGTATTCTGGACTCATTAAAGCCAGCCTGACCTGCACAGAGACATGAGGACAGAAGTTGGAATTAAATTGTCTAAAATAAAGTCCAACTAATACTTTGACATAGCTAATATAATCACATGTACTAATAAATTTTACTAGCATGTTGGCTTTTAAGCACCAAGAAATTGCAGTACAGAAATCCCAACATAGTTTCTCCACTAGAGAGCACGACAACTTTTTAACTGAAAAATGTAAAGGATTATTATCAAAAATACTTTTGAAAAAAAAAAATACTATTGGCCAATATATCGTCTTAGATCTTTCTTTACACTCAAATTTTATTCAAAATGTATATATTTGCCTAGAAACAGCCAGTATCTGTCTTATCTGAAAAGATTTTTAGATTATTTAAAAACAGATTATAGTCTAATGTTCTTTGCTCATCTGGGGATTGTTTGACTTTTACTCACACTATTTACTGTATATCATTAATTTAACCAAAAAGTTGCAGATGATTGTTGTTGCCATCTTACACGTTTACCTCATATTCAGACCTTTCTTGGTTCTCACCACATAATTTACTGAATTTACTAAATTCTTCCAAAATGTAAAGGAAACCCAAGTTGATCATAACATTTCTCATACTTCTATTACTAGATTCATTGGAATCCTACAATAGTGCTTGCACTCGATATATCTACATCTCTCTTCATCTTAATTAACTCATTAAGCCTTTTGCATTTTTGGAAAGAAAAAACACCATTTATTGCCTGGTCTAGAATAGGACTCAATGCGTCCTGGTCTCAGTTTAGATTTTGTGTAATTGTTCATTCCTCACTTACGTTGGACAAAAGCAGAGAGATGTTTTCTCTGCGTTCCTCAGTTGCGTAGGCGATCCAGCGAAGGACAGCCCTAAACACAGTATTCTCCTGCTTCACATTGAGTCGGTCATTCGCAATGATTTTAGCAAGTTCCTGCACGGTGAGCTGCAGGAACTCTACTGAGGTGGCAGCAATATCCTCAAAGTGATTCAGCATGTAAAGGAATGCTTTGTGGTTCAGTTCAGGGGTGTAATAGATGTCTGTGAACCACCAGATGCCAATGCAGTTTTGTGGGGTCAGCTGCTTCTCTAGGAGGTCACAGCAGGCTTGTACGATGCCCATTACATTGAACCGGTCCGCTGCAATAAAAAGCTCTTGTATAATGTCTTGTGTCACAGGAACAAAGCCAGTGTAGGCAAACTCAATGATGAGCTTCATCATGTCAGGTGACAAATTGGGAATGTCAAAGATCCGACTGTCTGGGGTTGACCAGTGGGTGAAAAGGGCTCTGTGAAACAGGAAAAAACAAGGGTTTCAAAAATAAAGTGGTCTGTATTTTTTCTTCTTTTTCACACTTCATAATAATATAATAAAGATAAACCCCAATAGGTGCATCCAGCCACTGCATAGATATATGGGTTGGGATTTGTAATGTGGCTCTCTCCTTTTTCAATAATGCACAAATTGAACCTTTAAATATTTATCAATGCTGCGTTGTATTTATCAACATTTATTTACACGATAATTGGAATGCAGTATTTACAATCACAAATTACACTCAAAGGATAATACTGACATTTAAAACTATTTGTAAATCAGTGTATAAAATTACATCATCATCGCATAACAGTAATCTGTACACACAAAGAATAAGTTTGTTTTTCTGCTTATTCAAAGAGTCTGAATCCAGCAGCCTCCCCTTGTTAACGACCTACAACTCACTTACTTGAAGTACGGGCTGCAGTTGCAGAGGATGATTTTGTGCGTGGGAAATTCAACATTGTCCACTCTGATCACCGCGTCACAAAGCTCTTGTTCCAGACGCAGCTCATTATACACCGACATCTTTGCTCTTCTGTATGAAAACTGTTACTCCTCGACTCTCAACAAGTGCTTCTAGTTGTGTGTAATACTTATGCTTCCACATACAGGATTCTAGATTGGCTCATTATGACCTCACAGAATCTCATGAACATCACCCACCATTCCAATGACAAGTTCTATAAATAAACAATTTAAAGCTGCCTATGATCGATTCAATTAAGTAGACCAGTAACTAGAGTAGAGTAGATGTAGAACACACTATAATTTACAGAGACTCAACAATTCCCCCCAAGAGCAAGCATTTGGTGCCATAGCGACAAGGAAAGAAATCCCTTTAACAGGCCGATCAAAATCAAAGTTTACTGTTGTGGTTGGTTGTGTATAGGTAATCCCTGAAACACAACTAAGCATTACAGGTTTATTTCCCAATTTCACAATGAAAGAAGTGAGATGTGGTATGGCTATGGTATGTATAGCTGTTAATCCACAGACATACAATGCTGATCTGAAACACTTATCAAACATTTTTAAATATATTACTCATTCACACTACTGTAACTTCAATCATTACTGATGCATGTTGACCAACTCTTCCCCTCTTTAAAATTGTGATGACCTCACATTATTACTGATAATGTGAGACCCAGCTCTAGGAAAATGTGTATGACTGGATGGACAGGATATCTGGAATATATTTCAGTAATGGTGCAACTCTAAAAAATAGTTGAGATTGTCACTGTGTTTGCACCACGTACAGTAGGTGTTGGGAACAAGCATAATGTATATGTATGACTGTCACCCATATGTGGAAATTTATTGTATTCACTTATTGATTTCACACTGTATAACAGGTTTATTAAGGGCAGAAACTAAAAAAAAGTCATACGACAGAAAATTGATAGAAAACCTACAAGCAACTGTGATTTCTTGCTGAAATATACCTTTTATAAATAAAATACACGTATGTTCAAATGGTTCCAGTTTATTGGCATCCACTGAATCACTTTCATTACAGAAAAGCACTACTCCTACTGGTAGAGTCATGCTAGTACAGTATGATTCTGCAGAGAGAAACATGCCACACAGCAAGCTAGGTAAGAAAAGACCTAACCAATATTTACAGTAAAGCACCTGCGTCAAAATGTTGCTGAAATCCTTCTTCACCAGTGGTGGAAGAAATATTCAGATTCTTTACTTAAGTAAAAGTATTAATACCACATTGTAAAAAAAGTCCTGCTTTGAAATTGTATCATCAGGAAATTTAAAGTAAAAGTACACAATGAAGACAAATCCTCAAATTTTAGAAACTGGTAACGAGCCAACCAGTTCAAATCAAACTGTCAATCAACTAACTGTTAAATCAGAGAATGATTTCAGCTCGACTAAGTAGTTTAATTTATTATGAAACATATTTTATAAACTACGTGTTTGGGGTGCAAACATTTTCCTTTCTAAAGTAACTAGTAACTAAAGTTGTCAGATTACAGATTAGCAAAGTACAGTACTTGGTAAATGTACTTTGTTACGTTCTACCAATGTTCTTGACATACAGTGGTTGTATTGGACACTTTTTTATCTTGAATTTCCTATAAATCATATTCTGATCAAGACTGATCCAAATAATGTGTAAAAAAATAATCTATTCTCTATTCTTTAAACTTTTTTAACATCCGAAGCCACAGAAAGTTTATCTGACATTGGGTTTAATTTGAACGGCCCAAAAACAGCCCCAAATTTCTGTTCTGCAACTACACCAATGACTGAAATGATTACATCCACACCTTTCATTTCACAAACACTGCTTCGATTCACATTTTTACATGCCGTGTGAAAATGTTGTTCCAGAATGTCGGAAGACACCAATCAATCAGAGTTTACTCAAAAGGATTTGCGGCATTTCTCGCCCAAGCTTGTAGCATCAGCAGGTAAGTTACAGCAACAGTACTCATCTTTTTTGAAAGCACTCATCTCATCAGCAACACGAACCATGAAAATTCATCATTCTGAAAGCTTTAACAAAAATGAGTATTTAGTCTACAAGACAACTGAAAATGAAATATGAGATTAACAAATGATACATATTGTTCTGGCCTCAAAAATGATTTTGGGAAAAACTCACACTTCATCTTAATTAAGGAATTTATAATGTGGTGGGTCTCCTCATTTAAAAAAAAAAACCTGAGAAAGGGAGTGCAGAGGTAAATTTGTTGCTGCTACTTTTTAGTCATCACTAAATATCTACACAGAGGCAGGACTGAGCAATATGCATAACTTATTCATAATGTAAATATTGTAGGAAGTTAATATTGTTAATCATTAAACACAAATTTCAAATTTAGTAGTTGGAAATGATGTCAGTCAATTTTACGTTACTTCCCATGTTTGATTTTATACCAAAACGCATTGTGATTTATTAAAGACCTTTATCTGGTCAACTTATCTAGATATTTATATTTCCATATTGCCCAGCTCTACACAGACTTAAAAAAAAAAAAAAAACTTAATAACCTTTAATATACTTTAGTTTTTAAAGTTCTTACCTTTTTGCTCTATAGAGCCGCCTAGACATTATCCAATGCCAAACCGCTCTGTGCTGGGCAATCCATTGTTTTCTTATGGAGAGAGCATTGCCGTCCAACAAGCGCTACCCTTGGCGTCTCGCACCGCTCGGAATTGCCGCCAAGTGCTGCGTGCAAAGTTCAAATTATTTCAACTTTGACCTTCTTGCCACTGACCTTTCAGGGCACAACCAATGCCAGAAGCAATAAAGACATATACCTGCGCTGCGCTTTGCAGAAGATATTGTGAGTGTTAAGGTTTTAGACAATTAAAGACCAGGTAGTTTGTTGGAAAGCAAACATTGTTTTGAATTGTTTCCTCAAACTTCCAGGATTTATTTGTAAAACTCAAACCATGTCTAGTACACACTTATTACACAATTACCATATTTAAAGCATCTGTTCAAAATAATGTTTGAAAACAAACAGGAACTTTGAATTGCAAAGTTTTAGTCTGTTAATGAGAAAAACACTTGCAAATGGGGACACAAACTCCAGATCATGTCTTTTGATTTTAACTATGAGGACAAAATTTAATCACCATCTCTATGAAGTATTACTGAAATGTGAGTGCTGACTAGCAGCTTTTGACAATGTTGTTTCAACAAGCAACATACACTGAACCCAATCTGATATCTTCTCTAATTTTACAAACACATCAAAACTGCCTAAGGGGTTAACAAAAAGCCACCAACTGAAAACCAAAAAATAAAACTAATTAATGGTAAATCCTCTTCACAGTGTAGTCACAATCTCTGAGAATTGTGAGAGCAAACGGCCCACCTTTGCTTACTGAATCCACAATCTACCACACAGAAAGACACATCCTGACAGCAAACATTCATGTCTGTCTAAGTTTTGCTTCTTTACCCTGCCCCTCTTCTTAGATCACTGACATTTCCAGCATTAAAAAAATAATAAAAACAAATGGGAAACAAAGTCGTTCCAAGCTGGTGGAGTGGAATCCTTGTCGATTGAGCAAGTGCTGGAAAAACTCCAGGCTGACAGAGTCTCCGTTCTCCTCTCCAAAGCATTTTGATTTCACCAAACCTTGCTTTAAATGTCCCTTCCTCCCTCTTGTCCTGCAGGTTTGGAGTTAGCAGGTGAGCTGGCTGCCAAGGGAGGTTTGACCACATGTATCCTCTGGCTGGTGACAAAGCTGGAAGTTTTCTGTTAATCAAACATGGGGCTGGGTTTGGGTGGGGAAGGGCATCGGGCTAGGTTGTCTGGGCAAAGACCACTCAGTCGGTAGAGAAGAGGTCTCCGGCTGACGGGAGCGGGGCCAGACCCCCGGTCACGTTGGGCAGGAGAGAGAGGTCAGGGAGACTCTGGATGTGGGACTTTAGCTCTTTCCTAACTTGGGTCACCCTCGCCAGTTTCTGCTTATATTCCTGCAGAGGAAAAGACGACAGAGCACAGGTGTTAGCTAAAGATTATTACTTGTATACAAATTACAGTTATCGCAATATTCCTTCAAAAGACCTTGTCATTGCAGCTTTCTGACATGTTTGAAACACATTTTGCTGACAGAATGTGGCTTTAAAAGATAATTAAGGTTTTATTTTAATTATTATTTTCTAGTTTTGGCCATCATGTCTTAGACTTGTTGTTATTATGCTGTGCTAGAGTAATTTCTAAAGTATTTTCTGAAATATGAAAACATGTTGTTGACTGCTGTATTTGTGTATGCGGTGCCTTGCCTCTAGTTTCTTCTCTCTCTCCATGAGCGCCTCCTTCTGGCTGCTGATGTATTCAGTCAACATGCGGGCAAGCTGCCTGCGATCCTCTAGCTCTGCAGCCAGTCGGCCATTGTACTCCGCAAGCAGCAAACACGCTTCATCCACCGTCTCTGACAGCTTGTCTGCTGCTTCCTTGTCTAGATTGGTGCCAAAGTGGGTTGTTAAAGTCACAGAATATGCCATTTGTTTTCATTATGTACAGGGCTCTTTTTACGATGGTATATTACTAAAAATGACTTTTAGTTAGCTTTGGCTCCTACATTTTATTTTATTTAGTAGTGTATATTTCTAACATCATGTATAGGATATTGCTGTGTAAACTGAATAAAATTACTATCTGTAAGAAGCTAATTGCGAGAACCCCTGTTTAACAATTCTTAATTGTTTAAATTTTACTTTCAACACTGTATGCATTGCTTTATTTAAAGCTCTTCCCAGCTCAACTTATTTAACTTTCTATTGCCTGTGTGTGCATTTGTTTGTTATTTTTTCAGAGCCAAATCATTTGACTTTTGTTATTGCATTATCTATATATCTGATTTTAATGATGCGGAAATTGTATAAGAACAAGAGGCTATGTAAAGAATTTTAACATATAACAAATGAATAAAATTTACAAGCATGTTTTAATAACAAGGAAAAAAGAACACTGCAAATCCATGCTGAGAATAAGCTGAGCTCTCAGATCTTACCACTGATTTTCTCCAGCAGGGAAACGTCCTGGACTTCCTGCGGCAGAGAGGCAATCTTCTGACGAACTGCTGCGTCGCCTGATGCAGCATTCTCCAAGTCCTGTAGGGCCTTCACCAGCTCCTCTGTCTAAAAGTGTATGTGTGTCAGAGTGTGTTTAAAGGGAATAGAGGGAGAAAGTTAGGAGTCAAAGAGGAGGTTAAATAAAACTGGAGAATAAGAGGAAGGTAGAAAGGAAGGGTGAGTAACAAAAGCGAGAAGAATAACAAAAGCAGCGCAAAAGTCTCCTACTAGTTGAGTTGCAGAGATGTCCGAGTTGTGAGGGAGGTGTGGTTTCTGTAGTCGTCATCTTCATCATCCTCCTCTTCCTGGATCTTCTGATAGCTGCGTTTCACAGCCTTCTTCTCTTCTGCAAAGTCAAGTTTGGAGACCAAAACAGAAAAAAACCTCAATATCACTAAATTATGTAGTTTAACCTACATTTTACACTATAGATGAGACAACAGCATGAAACAAATTGGCCTTTTCACAACACCAATAATTAAATGCAATTGTTTGCATTTTTATGATCTTTTGAGTGTAAAATGCTATTCCACTTGATTTAGATATTATTTTCAAATTAAGTTATCAGCACGTCATTCCACCTCTAACAAAATGAGAATAGTTATGACTGTCAAAGTCTCCCACTTAATATAAACTAACAGTTTACAGGAATTGTCTGCTATAATGCGTGTTATTGATTAGTATAAAAGCAACAAATACTAGGGGTTAGCGGATCAATACCTTAAAGTGCTTATATTATATCATGCTTTATTATGCTTTTGGCGTTTTCCCTTTCCTTTGTTTTTGTTTTTGTGTGCATGTAATAGGCTAAAGTGAAAAATCCCAAAGTCCACCCCGAAGGGACTTACCATCTCCAACAGAAAATACTGTTCACAGACTGCTCCAAACAGCTTTATTGTAGTCCAGTCTTTACTTCCGTGACAAACGTGCATCACTTTGTAACACACTTTGTAATGCTCGCCTACTGTAGCTGCTAGTGTGGCAAGCCCTCATACGCTGCTTCTGATTAGCCAGCAGTGCTTACCTAGCTAATGCCAAATATGACTCCCAACAAAGATGGAACCGAACTGAGATTCCTCACTCTGTATCTAAAACAGACAGCTCAACACACAGGGGGAAAGAGGAGCTGCAGCATTGTGCAGTACAACAAAAATAAGGTGTTTTTAAAAATTAAACCATGTAAACCTATTCTGATATAACCTCTGAATATAATTATGAATCTGAAAATGAGCATAATATGAGCACTTTAAGTAACAGTACTACTGATACTTTATAGTGGCAATTAAAATATATTTAAAAGCTGCCTATTAACGATGCATTTACCACATGAATCAATACATACTTCCCTACACTGCATATTAGTGTTAGTATCAGAATTAGTGATCCTGTCGCTGATTTTACTTGGCATCAGATCAAAACCAAATTTTGTGGTATCACACACCCAATGGCAAATACTGTACATATAAATTTAATGATGTAACAAACAAATGACCTAACAGTCATCTAACCTGAAGGCCTGGGACTGTTAGAGTCGTCTATGGCTAGTTTGAGCTGCTGAATGAAGTCTCCTCTGTAGAGGGCTCTCTCTTTCCAGATGTTCAGCAGTCTCTCCATGTGCTTTTTACATCCCTCATCGGCTTCACTGCAGGAAAGTGGGACAGTAGAGTACAGTAGTAGGAGAGAGAAGATTGATTAAAAAGTTCATTTTTTTCACACTTCAAAACAGAAAAAACGGCGTTTCACGAAAACAAAAAATTTGTGAAACAGTGTTTTGTTGCAAGACAATTGGACCCAATGTGTTATATTACCGTTAGCCTATTGTTTTAGTTTTTTGAGAGACACCTAAGTCCCAACAAACACACAAACACATACACTTATTTGTAGCAGTCTGAAAGCATAGAGTGGTCACATCACAACTACCTGGCAACATGGGAGCAGGCATCGACGAGGACAGTCTCAAAGTCTTTGGTAAACTCAGGTCCCTTCTTCTTGCTGTTCTGGATGACATCGTTGGCCAGATACAGGAATGTCAGCTTCCTGGAGCTTTTAGCTGGAGGGTCACATAAAATCATGATATTTTCAAGATTTCAAATAGAAAAAAAAAAATCACTTTTAAACTACATCAAAAGTGATGGAAAATGCACTTTAAATTAGTTTGCAATTAAGTTTAATGTATTGTTGTATTAGTTTTATTAAACCTACCTGTGTACTGTACTTCAGCAACTTATTTTCCAGTATGTTTTGTCAATGTAGCAATAGTCATAGTGGAGTAACAATTGTTTTTAGATAACGTTATGCCTCTTTACTAAAAAAGCAACAGGTTTTTGGTGTATACTCTCCATCCTAATCTAGCTAGGCTCAACACATCTGAATCACATATTTGTGCAGCCATTCAAATACACCATCAATAATACCAAGGCAGGTCAACATGACCTGTTTTTGACAATTGTGTTGTGTTTTATGGTGCCTTTTTCTTAACTTATAGAATATGATGCATTGCTCTAGACTAAACTACCCAACAGTATATAGATGAGTTAAAATGAGGACAACCTTAAACATATACAGCAGTACAATGCAACGTACACATTAATGCACTAGTAATATTAATCCAGAAACAGCATATTAGCAAAACACTGACAGGGAACCTTTCAATGCACAATGAGTACTCTAACTTTTGATATTTCTGCACATATTGCTGGTACTTACTGAATTAGTTAAGTATGGTTTTGGATGCAGGACTTTAGATTGTAGTTGAGTATTTCCAGTGTGGTATATTAGTAGTATTTGCCACCACTGCTGTTAACTGTAAGTTGTAGTAGCTATTCTGCCACATCAATACATAA
>JABXJD010002308.1:0-56407 GCA_013375575.1 Percina caprodes | reverse complement strand
TAAATTTTCCACAGCTCCTGCTGTTAAGCAAAGGAGGAGCTATAGTGGGCCTGGGATCATCTAACATCTGTACTGATTCTTCACTAAATGTTTTCGTCATCCAATAGACCAAAATTAGTCAGTGAAAAGTCAAAAAGGTAATAAAATTCACAACTTAAAGCCACGACAACTTTATTATTATAGCCCCTGAAAATGTAGGTATTTCTCTATAACATAGAGAATAATATTCTAAATAAGTCACCATCAGAATCAATATTAAATGGACTTATTTTTGTTTTGCACTCAGCTACGACAGTAGCCACACACTTTGGTTTTAGGTTCTCTCAACTATACTGTTTTATTTCAGTCTTAATGCCCTCATTAACCCCGTTTTTACCCCAACCCAGTCTCACGGATGTTTGTGAAATAGTCACGTAATTTAATTGATTCGTGTGCACGGACAATTTTTTTCGTGACAATCATCACTTTTTTTTTTTTAAACTAATGTATTTAAGTCGAAAGCATCTTTCTTGTTCACAGCACAATTATTTCGGCCGGTCGGGCTGCAGGAGAAGCTGCATGGCTTTGCTATTGTTGGTATTTTTAGCACTGTAACCTCTACATTAATCAACATTTATTAATCAGATGTCATCATGGTTCGTTATTTTAATGATAATATTTTGGTCTTATTACAGGTGAAATATTACAGTATGCACAGAACACTACAGTGTCCATATGGTACCCATATCCCACAATGCAATGCGGTCATCATATCAGAGAATCCGACAGCATCACTTCAATGTACTGTATGTACACAATGTTTTAGTTTTCTGGTTGATAAATGTTAATAGCTAGAGAGACAAGAGGAAAGAAACATTAGCTTTATGTGTGGAACTTTGTTTAATTTAACATCACACCGCATTATGTTTTAAATAAACTTTTTTGACTTGGGGTAATAATTATATTTTGCAGATGATCCTTATATCATTTGCCGTGGTTATAGCTTGTAGCCATCCTAAATTATTGTGGCCTTTACTGAGACTAAATTTAAAGTTGTTGGCAAGGTTTTTGTTACAGAGTAAGATGCATACAGCCTTTATGGGTACATAATGTGTATTTACCCTCATTTATGAAACTGATTTCTCATTTATGAGACCTAAAACAGGTGTAGGATGGGTGTCGCCAATTGCCACGCAAAGCTTGGCATTTATCAATTTGAACGTGAGCGTAGGCTGCGATAAAATCTCACGTCTGGTCTGAGTTTTTGAGTCAGTGTGGACTGCCAAGGTGCTCTTGAGCAAGGCACCGAACCCCCAACTGCTCGGGCGCCTTTCCATGGGCACTTTCTTTGATTGCCATGACAACCAAACCAAGCAGATGAACACAGAAAGCGGCCACAGTGCTCGGAGCCACATTCACAAAATGAATGCAAGAAGGAGACGGTGGTCATAGCGACACAAGCAGTAGACTAACACAGGCAATACATGGAAGACACGGGCGATTGTATTCTTTAACTCGTAGTTGTGTGCAAAATACTGTAACGGCGACCGACAGCGCCGTTGCACTGCGCTGATGCCGCCGCAGCTGTAGCCAGAGACTGTTTAGAACCGAGACACCCCAACTCAGAGTAGTTTCCTGTATATGTGTCACGTGGGCTCCGCAGCCACGCCTCTTTAGGAGGTTAGCGGCAGGTCTGTGAACATGAACACATTATGAGCGGTTCTTTCGTCCCATGGTCACCAAAGTACATTTTTCACAAGCCACATATCTCCAGAACATTGACACTAACATGGCATTTTTCAGACGGACACTTTGAGAGAATTAACTCTGTTTGAGACTTGCAGCTGTCTCAGGACCAAACTCTCACGAGATCTGGCAACACAGAGAGCTAATAACTTTCGTGATGCTAAATATGTCTTTTACCTCTGTATGTATCTAATGTTAGCGGATATTACTACATTATTCAAATAAAACTTTTCATTCATCCACATGTTCACTACACGGTCAAATGAGGCCACGCCCTTCAGGAGACAGGAAGTGTGTACCGTTGCATACCATTGGGGCTGCTTGAAATGTGCTATCTTGCTGTAGCCTACATAGGCATAGCAATGCTTTGAGCTAAATGCTAACATCCGCATAGTGACATGCTCATGAGGACACTGCTAGCGTGCTGATGCTTGGCAGGTGTTGATCATGTTCACTCTTAGTTTAGCATGTTAGCATACTAAGGTGCTAAGGTGCTATAAGCAAATTTATACGTAGTGAACACCCAGATGTAGAAGCCTCTCAGTGATTGGTTTTTGATTAATCACATCTGTGCTAACACAAGACAGGTCTATAAATAATTCCCGGATATTAAAAGGTGTGGGTGCTACAAACGTAAAGTGTGATGATATATTCATTAGAATATAATTAGACTCAAAAAGACTGTTAGTTTTCAGTTCTTGTTAAAAAGAAATGCACATGGCTAAATCAACTACAAAGCCTCTACACCTGGCTGCTAACACAATTCATCCCAATTTACAGCTGTTTAAAAAATAAATAATAATACAAAATGTGTTGTGGGTCTATGTAGAATCTCTCCTAGACTGAGAACTGTATCACTGTCGACTACTGATCATTTCGCTGAAACACAAAGTCTGTTGAGTGAGCATCTCCTGGGTTTTATAGCCAGAAGCCACATTTTTCATGGCAGCAGAGCAGAGTATTCATCATTAAGTTGTCCTTGAAGATAAGTTGTTACTCTTGAGAATAGATAAAAAGATATTTACCAGCGTTCCTCCGAGAGTAGTTGGCACCTTTATTAACTGCAGACTTGTCATAATTGAATCAAGATTACATTTTTTGAGTAGGTTTGCCAGTGGTTGCAGATGTCCTTTGCATGTGGAATTCTGCTGGTCTTCCAGGAGACAGAGGTTTTGCAAAGGAAGCAGCAGGAAGTATCCTCATTTTGATACTTCTAGAGGAATTAAGATCAACAGGCAGCTGATGGCCAAATGTGGCTCTGGAGGACAGTGTGTGACGCTAAATGAAAATAAAGTACAATGAACAACTGCAACCAGTCTATAGGAGTGGAACATGTCAACCTGACTTTTCCACAGTGCTGTTACTTATCAAGAACAAAATCCAAATGCAATGAGATCCAATGATAAAACCATCTGCTGCTGGATGACTGTTCAACATCCTTGTCACCAAAGATACCGTACGACTAACGAGTAAAACAGAGAAATTAGTAGTGGGGTAAGGATAGAGGCAAAATATGAAGGTGGAAGCTAAAATAAAGAATTGGTAAGTGACATTAAAAAATAAAAAAATAGGGAAAATGAGACAACGTGAGGCATGAACGGTGGATAAACGACCGGAAAATCGACGGGACGTTCCACCAAAATCATCAAGACTGGTGTTTGTAACTGACATTTATGACAGCTGAGTGTGTGCTTGAAGAGCCTCTTGCAGCTATTTCACAGGGAGAGGACTATTAAAATGTCCATATTTATAATGTCATCCTTGTTAGTGAGTTAGATTGCTGCAACATACAAGCTTGGAATTACAGATCTGACATTTATTGGAGCTGTGGAGAAACTGAAGTAAAGGAGGGAAGGAAGAGTGTAGGGATTGTTGCTGGAGCTTGACAGCTCGGGTCTTTTAATGTTTAGATCCGCTTTCATCCAAAATAATTACGTATTCCTTCCACATGATTGATAATCTTGGTAATGGCGCGTAAAGCCTTGGCTTCTCCTGAGACTTAGTGATTGAAGTGTGTTTGTGTGTGCGCGTGCTTCTATTCATGATTTGGTAATGATGAACCACTTATGGCTGGAGGCGGCCCCGTCCATTTCTTCACAGGGATCAATAAAAGAAAATACCACCCAATAAGTCCAGTTTGGTATTATCCTGCATCACTGCTGTTTAAATTAAACAGATTATGAACTGATGATGTCCTCAAAGGTCACTAAACAGTTTGAAAACATTAGCAGTGATCCACAAAAGTAGAAAAACTGCTAGGATGAATAAATAGTTAACGAGAAAAATACATTTTTTGCCCTTGCTCTTACAGTTTTAGTTGGATATACTGTATATCTATATTCAAACTTGATTCATCCAGGGATGCCTACTGAGATTAAAAAGTAGGGCTTGACATTAACACCCGCCAACCCGCTTAACCCTCATATTGTCCTTGAGTCAAATTTGACCCGTTTTCAGGTTTAAAAAACAAAATTGTCAAAAAAAAATGAGCCGTCAAAAAAATAAAAATAAAAAACGTTTGGAAAAAGCACCCACAACATTAAAAAAGTGACTAAAGTGTTGAAAAAATGACATTTTTTTTTTTTTTACATGGGTTAAGATGAATAGTTGTAGTCTTTTCAAAAGGCTTCTGAAATGAAACAAATTGCAATGTGACTACGACACTACACCTCCCATGAGCACTAACTGCATATGGTGCATGGTCATTGGCCTCTTGGTGAAGCCCATTGTGTTGTACTTGCACGCTAGTGACCGACTACACTGACCAATAAGTGGTTAGACAAGAAGGAAGAATGAACCGGAGGAAATGTAAAAGATGTAACAAAAAAAGTTTTAGACAGCTGGGGGACTTCCTTTGACACACTGGGCTCCTCTCTCCTCTATCTTTCCATTTGTGTGCATCCATGTCCCAGAAATGCCCTGCAGTGCCCTGCTATGCCATGAACTACTACAAAGAACTACTACAAACTATTATTTGTTGATTGTTATTGCCACTCTTCATTCTAACCCCAACCGGTCGTCAGACACCGCCTACCAAGAGCCTGGGTCTGTCTGAGGTTTCTGCCTAAAAGGAAGTTTTCCTCGCCACTGTCGCACTGTTGCTTGCTCTGGAGGGAACTACTAGAACTGTTGGGTCTTTGTAAATTATGGAGTGTGGTCTAGACCTACTCTATCTGTAAAGTGTCTTAAGATAACACTTGTTATGAATTGATACTATAAATAAAATTGAATTGAAAAACCCGCAGAGCAGACAACACGAGAGATGTTGACAATGTACTGCACTCTAGGACTGTGGCCATGAACAAGTTAAAGGAACGGTCTCTTTGTGGTGTTTGGTATTTTAAGCCCCAACGACGCCTTCCAGGCAGCATTGCCTAGTAGGTAGGTTAGGTGCCTTGAAGTCAATAGTCCCAGCGCTGCCTGGAAGTCAATAGTCCCAGCGCTGCCTGGAAGTCAATTTTGGGGGCTTAAAACACCATTCAGACGCTTTTGTGGTCAGGACAAGCCGTTTTAACCCTTGTATTGTCTTCACTTTGGGACCCTCTCGTGTCCCTTGGGTCAAAGTCCCGTGACTTATTTGGGGTTTTAAAAACAATTCTGAAATAAAATGTTACTTCATAATCTATTAACAAATATTGTCTTTATCTCAATTTCAAAAACAATTGATAATATGCATTATCTGTCGACATGGCTTTACGGTTCGGGGGTACGGGTTTCTACAGTTATTACGTGCACTTTGCCACTCAGTCAGCCGGTTGCATCTAGCAATTTAACCAGGGTACGTACTGGGACACCCTGCCTTGGCGTGCACTGTCAGCATCCCGCCTCCTCCTCATTCACGCCCTTCTTCCTCTCGCATCGGCTCCGTGTTCGACCGCCTGTCTGCCGCCGCACCCCCACCACCTGTCATCCCCAGGCCTGCGGACATTAGTCCTTCTGGCCCCTGCCAAAGGTGGTCGACAAATGGGGGAGGCCGGTTCTCCATCAGGGTGGCAGGATGGTTTGCAACAATTTCAACGACCTCGGCTGCACCATGTCCAACTGCTGGTTCCTGCATGTCTGCTCCTTTTGCGGCGGAGCTCATGCCAGGCGCACCTGCCCTCATAATTTGTACTCTTGTAAGGGCTTTCCGCGAACTAGGCGTCCCTCTGTCCGCGGAGAAGACATCGGGGCCTAGCACCTCCATTGAGTTCTTAGGCATTACTTTGGATTCCGTGTCCTTCCAGGTCTCTTTGCCCTCTGAGAAGGTGCAGCGCATCACCCTCCTGTCAAACTTTCTTATCGCAGTCAGATGCACCAAACGGCAGTTTTGTCTCTTTTCGTAATCTCAATTACGCCATTATTCCCTTGGCCAAATCCTTTCTGTCTAGCCTTTTGTCCAAGGCCCCTGCTGTACCCTCTCTTCATGACAGACTCGTCTTGGACGAGATGTGTAAGATGGAAATGCGTTTGTGGCAGCACTTCCTGGCTTCTTGGAATGGCATCTCCTTCTTTTACGAGGACTTTCTCTCCCAGCCGGAGGACATTCAGCTGTACACCGATGCGGCTCCCTCCGTGGGTTTTGGCGGCTACTACATCGGGAGGATTGTTTGCTTCAGCTTGGCCTTCGGAATTCCATTCTTTTGGCACGGAGTCTGGGTCTCCTTCGTCGGCGCTCCATGAACTTTATCCCATTGTCGTGGTTGCCATTCTTTGAATAGTCCAAAAGATCCATACTCATTCACTCCGACAACACAGCCGTAGTAGACATTTTAAATAAAGGTCGCTCTTGCTCCCCGGTCATTGCACAATTCCTTCGCAAGCTCACACTAATATCAGCCCAACACCAGTTCATCCTCAGGGCTGCTCATGTGCCCGCCATCACAACTGCATAGCAGACTCATTGTCTCATTTCTCTTTTCAGAAATTCAGACGATTGGCTCCAGAATCAAACATTCACCCAACGCCAGTGCCACCGTTTTCAGCCACAACATTCACCTGCTGCACCAGATAATAAATCTTTCTTACGCCTCTCAAGATCCCATCAACAACAGTCTCGCCCCAACACTACAGCCTACCTAACTGGCTGGAATTGTTTTAAGGCATATCAAGTCACATACCAGCTGCCATTCCTCTCTGGACGTCATGTCCATCTGCAATTTCATTACTCATGCACATTCCATTAAGAAAATACGCTCCTCTCCAATTCACACGTAATTAGCAGGCATCAACTTCTTAGTCAAAATAGTCACCGGCCTCAAATGCCCTTCTACCTCTCATTCCCACGTTATGTTAATTAAAGGCTTGCAGAAACAGGAACACTGTTTCACCACTAGACGCTCACAACTCACTTCCGACCTCCTCAGCCTCTGCATTCATTCTCTGCGTTCAGGGTACATGTCTCCATCAATCGACTTAACTCTGGAATCTATGTTTTTGATGGCTTTTTCTGCTTCCTGAGGTGTTCATAATTTGCACCGACTTCATCCGCATATAATCCCTCTCGTCATCCCAGTCTATCAGACATCACCATCCACACCTCAAACTCTCTCATTTTCACACTTCAAAGAAGCAAAACAGATCAGTTGGGAGCTTCCTTCCCCATTTACATCTTCCGCCTCAGCTCTTACCTCCGCCCCTACAAGCCACTATTCAAATACATCAGCTCCAGGTACGCCGCCAAGGCATATCCACAACACCCACACTTCATTACCGAAAAAGGAAAAATGGCCACACGATTTTGGTTTCAGAAACATCTGGACAGAATTCTCTGCATCTCAGGCATATCACCCACACATTATTTCAGCCACTCTTTCCGCATCGGCGCAGCATCCACAGCCGCATCCGATCAAAATATTCAGGTCCTAGGCCGATGGTAAACCCAGGCATACCGAACTTACGTTCACAACAATCTCCACAATCTCCGTCAAGCCCACAAACAACTTGGTTACACTTAATCTGACTCTTTTGGGGCCTGTAAACTATTCGGGCACAAAACTGTTTCCGAGACGGAACCCCCACTCTGAGTCTCACAGTCTGAGTCTCCATAATGCATCCTCCCAGACCAGAAATCAGACGACATCCACATTAATTCATACATCTGTACATTCATAATGTTCATTAAATCTTAAAATAAACAAATCATTGTGGCGTGGTCCATTCTAGTGAAATGCTCATACATTTATCCCCTCCTGCATTGATTGTTGCAATGCACTGTTCATGGGATTCAGTTTAAAATTCTCACGCTAACATACAGGTCATTGCAAGGTACGGCACTTGCATTCAGTATGTGGCCCACCAAATGCAACCATATTAGTCAGCACGCTCTCTAAAGGTGTAACATGTTAAATGTATTGACTGCTCCTCACACCCGGCTTAACCCCTGGTGATCAATCTTATCAGAGTCAGAAGCACCGAGACTGTGTGATGCTCTGTCTCCACCCTTAGTGTCTGCTGTTTCTCTTTTGAAAATCAATTTAAGCTTTAGTGGCTATATATTCAACCCATTGCCAAATGAGTTGATACAAAGCTAATTAAGACTTTCAGCTCCACAAAACTCTCTCTGTATTAAAATGTATGGCTATGTTTATAAAATGGTGTAATCTGGAAACTTTCGCACTCAGAAAATGACCTCTTCTGAAGAGTCCGTCATGTTTTGTTTTTAATCCTATGTGTCCTCCTTTGCAACTAAATGGAGCCGGGTTGGGGTGGTGGGCCATCACATAAGGCTTATATCATGTGGATGCGCCGACAGTTTTGTTGTCATTACTTACAATTCCTAATGGGGGCGACACTATCTACACTGTACATGTTGTCCTCAGGTCGAATTGACCCATTGTCCTATCAATGTTCTTTTTAACTACCCAATTGTAATTACCCCAAATAACGTGATTGATTCCACACAACGCTCTTTGGCAAGTACAAATCTCTACTTTCATTAATTTTGGGGTGTCGTATTCAATTTTATAGCATTTGAAAAACAAGTTGAAGTGCTTTTTAAATAGTATTGAGTAAAAGTTGACATATTCCACTTTCACTAGCATGGACCACGCCACAACCATGTGTTAGTTAAAGATTTAATGAACAATATGAATGTGCAGATGAATATTATGAATGTGCAAAATTGATGTGGATGTCGTCCGATGGCTGGTCTGGGAGGATGTATGATGACCGGGTGGAAGAGACTCAGGGTGGGGGATCCGTCTCATAAGCAGTTTTCGCCCAAATAGTCTACAGACCCCCAAAAGTGTCAGATTGTGTAGAACTGAGTTGTGCGTGGGCTTGACTGAATATCAGTATGCCTGGGATGACCAGCGGCCTAGGACCTGAATGGTTTCTGGCAACTGTTGATGCTGCGCCGATGCGGAAAGATTGGCTGGAATAATGTTTGGGTGATGTGGCTGAAATGTAGAGAATGCTGTTCAGCGGTTTCTGAAAACGGAGTCAAGTGGCCATTTTGAACTAGTGAAAAGTGGGCGTCGTAGAGATGCCTTGGCGGCGTACCTGGAGCCGATATATTTGATTAGTAGCTCGTAGGGTTGAAGTAGGAGCGGAGGTGGAAGACAATGGGAAGGAAACTAAGTGTGAATATGAGAGAGTTTGAGGTGTGGATGGTGATGTCTGATAAACCGGGGATGATGAGAAGGATTACAGACGGATGAAGTCAAAAGCTGTAAAAGCGTTGAATGGAATGAGCATGGGTGATGAAATTGCAGATGGATGTAACGTCCAGAGAGGGGAACGGAAGCCGATATGTGGCTTGATGTGCCTTAAAGCAATTCCAGCCAGTTAAGTAGGCTGAGAGAGTGCTGGGCAAGACTGCTGATGATGGTGTCTTGTGATGCGTAAGAAGTTTCTAGGCTGGTGTGTTAGTTGAACGTTGTGGCTAAAAAGGTGGAACTGGTGTGGGGTGAATGTCTGATTTTCTTTATGTAAGATGTCTTCTACTGCTGTGTTTGAGTAAATGAGTATGGACTTGTGACCAGTCATGCCCCCAAAAGTAAGTTAGCCACGACAATGGAGTACGGACATAGAATGTTGAAGGAGACTGGACACCGTGCCGGATCACAGACATCCGAGGGCTAAGCTAAAACAAACCATGACCCCACAGAAACCGCCAAATCCACGGAGGAGCCGCGTCGGTACAGCAGAATGACAAAGTCCACATAGAAAAAAGGAAAGGCCGTGGACGAGAAGCCAGGAAATGCTGCCACGAGTGCAACTGCACGCCCCGTCCGAGACAACGCAAACGTGGAAAGACAAGAAAGACACGAAAGGACAAAAAAGAAGGAAGTCGCTCACAGAACTAATCAAAATGGCAAAATCGAGATGCCGAAGGAATAACAGGTGGCAGGAGCATCCGCCTGCGAGAAGAGCAGAATGAAGCACTACCCCGTCTCCGAGGGCAGCAACGCCAGAAATTACAATGAATCAGGTCAATGCCCGAGAACCCAATGTAGGTGCCAGGCCCAGAGGTTTCCCCATTGGAGAGAAGGATGGCGAGATTGCAGAAATCATCAACAATAGCACGCGGCCTAAATTGCCAGAGAAAATAAGCTAGTGCAGAGCATGGGAGACCGGAGAAGGCCAGCGCACTGACGAAGCTGGCCGAATGACTGGAGCTGCTATGGCTGGAGAAAAGTTGTTAACACAAGAGCAAAATACATTCGGGTGTTGGGGAAGGGAGGGGGAAGACAGACCAGTTAGAAAGAAGAAGGCTAAGAATCGTTGAGCACGATAGTAGACAGGTCCCCTGGAGCAGCCGGATGGGGCACTGGGATAGTAGTGCGGCCAGCTTTGAAAGGGAGAGAGCAGAAGCTGATTGGCCAGGAACAGCCGAAGGAAGGGTAGAGGAAGAGCTGATGAAGGGATGCATGTGCACGGGGTTGTGTGAAGCCTGGGATGAAAAGGCAGAAATCGCCCGAGACATGACAGACAGAGGAGCAGGCACTTGGGAAACACGACCTGACCCCTGCCAGAGGGAGCAGGTGAAGCGCTGTGGCTAACGAGGCCTCAAGATGACAGACGAGACGCCACTGGCCGCGGCCAACGCTGGCGGGGAACACAGAAGTGCTGGAGGCCCGGAGGTAGTTGCTCCAGGGGATAGCAATGGAGGCTGACGAAGCGGGCTGAGTGCCCGAGTCGCGGAGGCCAGAGAGTAATTGCGAGCCTTTGAATTATTAGAGCGATAACAGTCACAGTAGAGGACAATAGATGCAAAGTTATTTGCTGGTAAAAGTGCGCCAAAATGAAAGGCAGTCAATGATACACTAACGGCGGGCGACGGCCCAAAGCGGGAAAAACGGCGCCGTAGGAGCTCCGCGTAGAGAGGAGCGCGCATGGGGAAATACGACCAGACCCCGCCAGGGGAACTGACGATGCGGCGGTGGCCGATGAGGCCGTGACGTCATGCGTGGCGACGCCCGGCTGGTGGGGACCCGGAAGGGCCGGAGGCCGGTGGTAGCCGCCCGAGGTAGCGATGGAGGCTAGGAAGAGCCTATACAATGCAGTACTGGTGTCAATGAGGCACAGTAGAAGGCGGGCCACGGTCCAGTCTCTGACATCGGGTGTCATCTGTGGAGGTAGAGACGGCAGTGCCATGCAGGAGGGCGCGCAGCGCCGAGGAGAGTAGCAGGCGCTTACACAGGAGGAACGCTGATGACGAGGAGAGTGTAGACGACGATTACTCAACCTTACGGACTAAGGGGAAGAAGCCTGAGAGCCGCTGGAAGCTGAAGCCGAGGCAGCCGGGAGCCGCAGGGAGCCGCTGGGAGCCGCTGGAAGCCGAGGCTGAAGCCGCAGGGAGCCGGGGAACGTTCGGCAGGGGAGTGGAGATCCGGGCTGCCGAGGCGAGGTGACTGCGAACCGCAATCGGCGGCGTTGAGACATATGACAAGATCCGACTGCCGCGGCGTGACTGAAACATGCCCTGTTTTGGATAGAACATCGTACAGACAGTCAGTGACATCAGGTGAGCGTAGCTGTAGCTCCGGATCTATGACTGAGAGTGTGAACGCCGACCGGCTTGCGTCAAGCAATCAGTGACACAAGCCTGGCTGTGCATGCGCACGGTATATGTAGTTTTGTCTGGTGATTAGAGGTGTGGTTTAGGCGTGGCCCTGCTCCCGAACCTTAGTTAACAAATTCATCTGTGATTATCCATCAACATCCATTCCTTCAATTTAAGTCTAAATAATTCCTAATTTCTGCTTTTCTAACTCAAACATTAGGTCTAATTTCCTATAAATTAGGTTTATTGACCATGAATTCCAAAAATAACTGCAAAACTAAAGTTAATAAGTTAGTGTTACGTAGTGTTGAAAATGTTGAAAAGTGGAAAAAGTAAGAAAAAGTGAAAAACATAGATGAAAAGCTTCGACAAAAGTGTTGATTTTCAAAAAGTGAAGATGGTCAACCCTTCACGGTCTACATGTGGATATGCAAGTAAGTATTGTGCTTGCATATTAAAGTTTGTAAGAAAGCAAGGTTAGTCATTATATTGATTTATCTAAAATCTCATTTTGAAAAATATTTTATAAATCCACCAATTGTTACTCCTGCAATATTGATTTTATATTGACAATGATGTCAAGAATATTGTGATATATAATTTTCTCCGTATTATCCAGCCCTAATACAGGGTATCAAAATGTGGAGCCAACGTTAATGTTATTAGCAGCAGATGTGCTGTTCCTGTTCTGACAAGTCTAAATCTCTGCTGTGAAAAAGGCCTAAAAAGGAGCAAGATGTCCTTTGTAACAGGTGCAAAAGGACAGTGATTGTGATGCCGGTCTGTTACTGCCTGCACAGTCCAAGAATCTCATCAGCTGGGTGACTACCATGTATGGCCTTTAAAATGTCGGAATGTGAATAGTAATGGGGCACCAATTATTATTAAAACTTAATGTTTTATTAGTCAGGTAAGCCAAATTTTGACATAACTTGCAATACAATGAAACAAAAAAAAAAAAACTAAACAGAATTGCAAACATAACTTTATTGACTAATGATAAAGCAAATGATCGACAGGAATGGTTTGAGTGGAAACCTTTCTAAGCACATGCAAGGTAAATATTAAAAGATTCCAAAAGGCAGTTTTCATTTATTGAATGTAGTCTAAATCTTCTGTATTGACCTTCTCCCCGACAGCCCCACCTATCACCATCCATCCAGAGCTCCTGTGTCACATTTTGAAAAGCTTTGACAGCTTATGCATGCCTACAGCATAGCCAAGTCTCTCAAACCTGGATTTGTTTCTTTAATACACATCTGGCTTATCATAAAACTCCATATAGACATAGCTTTCTTCATTCTGCAGAATGATTGAAAATAACACATTATCAATAAAAGCTGTAATGCTCTCCAGGTGTCATGGCCTTACAGATCACTCTGTAGAACCAAATGTTCTGTTGGCAGTCACTTTCTTTTCTCCATGTCTTTAGTAAATCTACATCTTTTGGCCTTGTGTGACACCACTGTAAAAAAAAAAAAAATGGCACTGCTACAATGGCTGTTTTGTCCTCATGTTTTTCCCTGGAGGAGGAGGAGCGGTCAGATAACCAAGCCCTTGAGTTTATTGGTGTCCCTTAAGCCCAGTCTAGACTCTAGAGCCCTTTCTCATTCCCACTCCGGCCCTGCCAAACCTTAGTCTACATTGATTGTATTTACTATTGATTTTGTATCGTCTCCTGTCCAGCAGGGAAAACATTATTTTTACTGTGTAGTGTTAAAGTGATGCTTAAGTAATTTCCCCCTAGGGTCCTTTGCACCAAGACCTTGAGCCAAACAACCCCCAGAAGCTTTTTCCCTGGGTCAAACATTGGGCGAGTTACCGTTAGAAGGTTAGCTTAGTGCAGGCGCCATTGGAACCAAGCGTGTATCTTGTACTCTGCACCTCAAATACTGCTCGGAATTATACCAAACTTCTACAGTAGTACACAGTAGGTGCACCAAGTTTTTTTTTAAATAACACTTGCCTTCTGGCTTTTGCTCTATTTATTAGTTTAAATTAGTTTTAAAAAATAAGTGCTGTTTGTTGTGTCTCTTTTCGGTGTAATTTGTAGACATCCCTAAGCTCTTGTCTTGGCAATAGCCAGCAGGCTCAGGCATTGGCACTAAATAAGATCCGAGCAGACTGAGTTGAAGAGCTTGGAATAGTTACATCTGATGAAATATGGAATAATGCCTTGTGTAGGCTAAATGGATCAACATCATGTGCTTGCCTTGATTTAATTAAATTTAAGGTTCTTCATCATGCACATTATTCTAAAGCCAGGCTGTCTATAATCTACACTATTGTCAATGGCTCATGTGACCGCTGTCACACAGAAAAGGCAGATCTGTCCCACACGTTTTGGTCCTGTAAAGAGCTGAACACTTTTTGGACTATGGTATTCCAGACCTTGCCTTAGATAAAAATCACAATATAGCCATTATAGTACTGTAAATAGTAAAGTACACTACTGTATTTTTACTTTTTATCTTATGTTGGGTTTAATTGTTTTGTTTTTAAAGTGAATACATTAAATACTGTAAATGGAAGTACGGTACCTTTACTGTAAAATAATTCACAGTAACTTGCTGGCCAGTTGCCAGTAAGTTCAGCCAAGCCTCAGTTTAGAAAAGATTAAATATTCCAGTAAAGGGTCTATCCACAAATTCCATAAGAGATGGGATGCTTTGGTGTTTTATTTTGAAAGGTTCAAGACTCTTCGCAAAAATTAAGAAGGAACTGCATCCTCCATAACTAACCCCCTGGAGTAGAACGATAAGAGCTGATGGCAAATTAGCCTTTATGCTTGTGCTTCCACAGACAACACATGCTTTTTTTTAATTGTTACTTTATGTTAATAGTTTATTTTATGTGTATTTATTTACTTTAGCACCTACTTGGTACAATACCATGTGTATATGTTGGAAAAAGTACTTTTATTTATGTATTCCTGTACTATTATTTGCATAGGCAGCATGTGTTTGTTGCCAAATGTCTGTAAGAAATTGCTGTTCTGGAAATAAAAAGATGTATAAATTTATTTATTTTTTAATCCAAAAAAGGCTGAGCACATTCTGGGGAAATTCTTTTAATTTGCAGCAGGTGTTTGGGTTGCCCAAAAGAATATTTTTTTTTATTTGAAGTATCCAATTATTCATGATGACACAAAGACATCCTCCCAGAGCTCAGCGGAGGCCAGACCTCTGCTGGAATGGATTGAGGAATCCTCTAGGACATGCACGTGGTTTGACAAACACCACTGGGAGTGACCTGCACCTGCCAGACACTCATTGCTTCAGACTGTGAGTATGTGCATGTGTTTGACTGCAGGCACACAGGCTGTTACTCATCTTATGTGTTTACTTGTGGCCCCAAATGTCTTCCTGAATGATTTCTGAGATCACTTCATTCTCTGCCCTGGGCACTGGGACGGTCTCATCTAGCTGCAAATGAAAAAAGTGTCAGAGTGAAATGCAGTTCCACAGGGAATAGAGCGTGGCCAGGAGTCTTCATTTCACTTTATGAAAATAAGTGTCATTGTCTATTTTAGAGATGATACTAAAATAAAATATGAACATTGCTCACAGAGAAAAGACTTGAGTCAGGAGGTGTAATTCCAATCTGAGAGTACGCAAAAGGTGGCAAGGTTCTTAAAAATGTAATAAAGAACACTGCAAATAAAAATAAAAGATTGTATTCTAGGGCCATAACAAGATTGGGAATTGTTAAATTGATTGGAACATCCCTTTAAAGGTTGTTTTATTTTCTATATTCCACCTTTCAAAGACTAAAGCTGCAGCAGCTGCTTTCAAATCTGCTTCTCTGGTAAGTTTTTTATATTTTATTTGTACATTATTTAACAGGATCAATGAGCATAAACTGCTGCAGAATTAATAAGAATTTAGAGCTGCAAGGTTAGAATATTTATTTTACTTGATATGTACTATGTACCTTCGAATGAAATTGACTTTTAAAGGTTTTCCAGGTTTGTTTGAGTGTTGTGCACTGTTGCTGTAGCAGGGAGTCTTACGCCGGTAGAGCATTGATTCGTGCCTGATTGCGCGGCGGGCTACCAGACACGCATTCCTCTCATTAAACGATCCTGCTCCGCTCCTTCTCTCCCTGTGAGTGTTTGGATGTGTGTGTCAGTGTATCACTCTGTCTGTCTGTCTGTCTCTCTCTCCGTGTGCCTGATTGCCTGTCTCGTGCTAGACACAGTTGAGAAAAAACACCATTCATGCACTGTAGCTCATAAATGGCTGTACCAAATTTCATGGCGGTCCTGCCAATAATGGTAGACAAACCCATATTGCTATGCCAATAGCTAGCCGAGCTACTAGGACTACAGTCAGCTTAGCACTTGTAATTGTCTAGCATTGTCTTCATTACTGACTGATTGGTCATTTGGAAAAGTTGTCAGGAGAATTAAAGCGATTTCCTGAAACTAGTCTGTACCAGTGCAGACATGGCTTTTAAAAATCTGTTGGTTTTTTCACAGTAGTACAAGACAGATACATTTCCTCTGCCATCCCCAAGCAGGTGGTACAATAAGTACATTCAGAAGAGCAATCACTGTAATTATATTTTACAGGTCCTTTCTTCAGCCTGGAAGGCCTCCGACCAAGCTGCATGACTTTTAGAAAGATGTAAGAAAGTTTAACCCTTGTGTTGTCCTCCATCCAACCATGCACTTGCCGGTTGAAAACGGAAAATTAAATATTTTTCTGACTTTTGGCACTTTTAAAAAAATGTTTTCACTACCATGTATAAACACCACTAACACCAACTTATCATCACTAGTTTTACACTCATGGTCTATAAACCTAACAATAGCATAACAAATAAAAATCATAATGACCATAACAAAGCACAGTAAACAAGCAAAGACTACATAACTTGTCAGCTGTCAGTGACAGTCTGAGGCTGCCCAGTTAGCATGAAGCTTTGCATGTAGCATAATCACACATAAAATAAGTAGAATCAGTTCACAATTAAATCCACATCCTTTTCTTGTAACCTGACAAAATCCACGGCAATAAACGTTGTCTGAGATGTTACATGCACAACAATCTACAAGCATTTCGAGAATTATTCTTACTTGCTGGTGTTCACATCACTCCACCAGGTCCGATGCTAGGCAAGGCTACTTTCATGCATTCAATGTAAAATCAATAAGGCTATGTTTTTTATCCTTTTACATTAGTGAACATTGCAATAAATAAATTGGTTGCAAAGCGGTATTCACCCACAAGTATACCTTTGGTATGGTAGTTGGTGGTCAGAAAAATTATACGCTTAAATTACTCTGTGTTATAGCCAATCCACCAGCCAAAGAGCTGCATTGGAGCATGGTAGCCATATTTAAGGAGGAACTGATGTGCGAGGACTGGGCTACCTGGGAGTGCTTTCAGATGGGGTACTAGTGGCTCAGGGCACCACCCGCTGCTCGTTGAGAAAAATAAGAACAAGTCTCCAATAACTCCACAAAAAGTCGCTAGATTGGTTTATTTTAATCCTCCTGTTGCCCTTGGGTCAAATCAGAACCATGACCAAAGAAAATTGAAAAAAGTGACAAATGTTGGAAAAAGATTTAAAAAATGCAAAGGTGACAAAAATTTGTTAAAAATAGTGACAGACAGTTAAAAAATCTACAAAAACATAAAAGTGTTGAAGAAATTGGGGAAAAAAAATCTACAAAAACGTCAAAGTGTAGAAAAAAACGTGGGTGGGTGAGCAGATCAACAGGAAGACAACACAAGGGTTATAAGTCACTAGAGGGGTCTGAAAAGTACTTTAAAAGTTAATTTAAAGTAAATTAAGCGACAAACATTGTTGCTAAGTTAGCAACACTGCATATTTTTAGTAACTTTTTATAGTACAAAATACATGGCCAATCAAAAAAGAGATGCAGGCTTTCAACACACACTCCAATCATCACCCAGAAGCCCAGAGTCCAGGCCTGTACATGCCGAGCGTCCATGTACAGGACATAATTGCAGCATTTATCCAATGACCATCTAGTTTTAAAGCACTTAAAAAAAATGTGGGATACCTTTTCATCCCTAAGGTCTTAAGATAGCACAGACCAAATTTGAAGTTGATAAGATGAAATCTCTAGGAGGACTTTGTTAAAGTATGACATGTGGAAATGGTCAAAATTGCACTAATTTCATACTTTCAATTCAAAATGGCGGACTTCCTATTGGGTTTAGGCTATGGTTCCAATGAGCTTTTTTGAATGTCTTGACATTCTACATATACTTACCATGTTTCATGAGTTGTGAATTGGAAGGATAGCCACTCCAAGACCAAGAAGGCACCAAAGTTGGGCAAGATGTCAGTGATTCAGCTGTGGCGTGGCTCCAGGAGCCTGTTTTTCAAACTAACCCATACAGATGCTCATTTTTTTCCGAGTTGGACTTCCTCCGGGCAAAGTTTCAAGCTGAAGGTGCCGTCTCTCCCAAGGCCACATGATTGAAGAGGCAAAGAAGAATGGCATCATAAAAAATCTGCTTTTATGCCCCCAAACAGGAGGGCTGTCTGGTGTTCACTGCTTGTGTGCTTGATGTGGAGCATGAGGAGTAAGAACACCATGAAATTAACAAGATTTCAACCCTTACTTACTTATTCATGATCTATTATCTCTTGTTCCAGTCCCATGCATTTTAAATTTGTACATTATTTGCTATATCCTTGCATTCCATTATTAATGATCATATTTACTCATTAGAAATATGCTTATCTTGTATTTATTTGTATAATTCACTCTCATAGCTGAAATGTCTCTTTACCACTATTGTGTCATGTCTAATGTATCAACAATTACATCAGAACGGAACCAAAGCACAGGATAGCAATAAGTAGACAACTATAAGTAATTGTAAATCATCAAAAAATATATATGCCATGATCACTAGGTTTTATACAGGTGTTACTATAATGATTTTGTAAATTGTGATCAGCAACCAAATATTGATAATGTGGAAGTTCCTGCCTGTTGCCTTGGCGTGACGTCTCACTTTTTTGTACAATACAAAAGCGTACAGTGGCAATTTTGCTTGATGTATGACTTCAGTTGCTCAACAGACCGGGTCTCTGTCGTTTTGGACTTCATAACGCGCCAGATATTATTAATGAGAGACAGGTCAGTACTGCATACGCCATTTGTTAAGAGGTCCCACCTAAAGATTTTACTTGCCATTCTGCTGGCTTTGGGAGCATATTTATGAAATCCTAAGATTTCATAATATGAATTAATGTGAATATTAATAATAAACTTTTATTAAAATATCCAGATCTCCATAATTGAATAGGACATACACAAGATTGGTGTAATTGAGTATAGGTGGCATGGCCCATATATATATTAATGTCTTTTTTTATTATAAAGCAGGTCAAAGTGCAATATAAATACTGTGAAAGTATCAAATCGCTCAACCCACAGTGAAATGCAAACAGCCCGTATTAAGAAACTGTGCCTTTAAACGAGCCGGCAGGACTTCTGTACAGTTGTGATGTCACAACTATACTACATACAGGTAAAAAGTTCCATTACAGTCATTCCAAGGCCGCAATGACAGCTGCAGAGACTCTGAGAGCACAGATGCACACAACCCGGAAATGCTGACCAATCAGAGCAGACTGGGCTTTTTGCTGGAGGGTGGCTTAAAGAGACAGGTGCTAAAATGAAGCGTTTCAGACAAAGAGTGAATACAGATATATTCAGACAGACAGTATGTGGAAAGTAATGTGTTTTTTAAATGTTAAAGCATGTAAAGATGTTCTAGTAGAAACCCAAAATACAAGTATGAACCTGAAAATGAGCATAATATGGGACCTTTAAAGTCTTGGTTTTCCCAATAATGCAGACTGAATTGAAAATTTGTTTTTCTAAATTCTATCAAATCTGTCCTTTATGGATTAATAGAAATATGCCATCTTTTGTACCATTTATCAACACAAGCATTTTCTGAAAGTCTTCTTTCATTTTCTGCCAGAAATATTATGTCTTCGGCATTATATTTCGTAATTATGTCTTTTACTTTGCATGTTACACCCACTCCCAGCTCCTTTATTTAAAGTTGAAGATAAAGCGTCACCTTGCTTCACCCCCAAAGGTGTGAAAACCAGACAGTTTAATGTTTGTTTAGTTTGACACAGGCAATGGGTGCTTTACAGAGTGACTGTTTATTTAAAAGTCAGCAGTGGTAGGCAGAGAAAACAAGTTAGACAACTAAATGAGGATAAGCTCAGGAATAAGTGGATTAAGGTTAGCGTCTACCCAGTAGTTTCTGTTAACACATTATTGCATTACATTAGGTCAAGTGGTTCAGTCACAAGTCAGAACAAAAGATCAGAACCACTTTCTTTCCCTCACATCTTGCTTTGGTGAGTGATTTCATGAACAAACGTGTTGTCATGCCTAGAATACTACATTAGTTGTTCCTCAGTGGCCTCTAAAACAACTTATTACCTATACGACCCACAACCAAACAATGCCACCCTGGGAATTTCACCCAGGGATTTATTTGACTTCTAACTGTAAGGTTACCAATATATTAAAGGCATACAAGTCTGTATACAATATTCAGAGACAGTAAACATAGTTTCTTACAAAATAGGAGGTATTAGCCCTAATTAAAACTTTCATGTAGACCAAGGGGAGGGAAAACTAACTGAGGCTGAGGGAGGATAGGGGGTCAATAAGGGTAGCATGGGATCCCAGGGAGAACACCCTTATCCTACTCCCAGCTTCACGGTGGGCATCCTCCTTTGCTAGCACCAGGCTATCAAGAAGGGGACGAACGGTCCTGGTGAAGTTGCTCCATCGCTAATTTAGGCGGGGCAGTTGTCTGCCTCTACTTGATGCTGTTGTCCAAGACATAGAGAGCAGTTGTCATGGAGGTTGAGCGGCAGCAGAACGTTGTGGCAGGAAAAACAGTAAATATACTTTAAAAAGTATTTTTTGGGGTTTTTTCTCTTTATTTGAAAGTGACAGTGGATAGACAGGAAAGGTGACACGCAGCAAAGGGCCGCAGGTTGGAGTCAAACCTGGGCCGCTGCAGAGGACTTAGCCTACAAGGGGGCGTATGCTCTTAGTGGGTGAGCTAGAGGTTGGCCCCTGGAAAACCAGTATTTTAAAGCAAATTGAATGCCGCATCAGATGGTGACAATATAACCGCAGTAAAATAGGGAGACAAGCAACACATGGCTATATAGGGGGAAGGTGCCTAAGGTGCTACCCCGTGATTTGGGTTGAGTACAGAAATCTTTCTCAGGGTGTGGAGGCAGCCAAAAAGACTCCAATTAAACTCACATTCAACCATCACACCTAATTTTGTTATCAAACTGAAGTTTCTTGCTCTTTGGATGCTTTTATATAGACCTCAGTGGTCCCCTAATACTGTCTCTGAAGTCTCTTTTATATAGACCTTAGTGGTCCCCTAATACTGTCTCTGAAGTCTCTTTTATATAGACCTTAGTGGTCCTCTAATACTGTATCTGAAGTCCTTTTATATAGACCTTAGTGGTCCCCTAATACTGTATCTGAAGTCTCTTTTATATAGACCTTAGTGGTCCCCTAATACTGTATCTGAAGTCTCTTTTATATAAACCTTAGTGGTCCTAATACTGTATCTGAAGTCTTTTTCCCAAAATTCAGCCTTGGTGCAGAATTCCAGCCACTAGAGCCAGTCCCACAATGAGCTTTCCTTAGTAGGTGCCATTTCTGAGTCTGTAGCTTTTGAGGAGGAGAGATGGGGGGCAAGGTGGAGGCTGGGGGTGTGGCCTTAACCAACTGCGACTTTGCTCGTTTGAAAGCCATGATGTCTCTCTCTCATGGGTGGGCCAAATTTTCTGGGTGGGCAAAGCAGAGAAAGGAGAGGTAACTTTTCCCCTTATGACCTCATAAGGAGCAAGATTCCAGATTGGCTTTCATTTTCTCAAAGGCAGAGCAGGTTACCCAGGGCCCGGTTTACACCTATCACCATTTCTAGTCACTGGGGGGCCATAGGCAGGCTGGGGGGATGCATATTAATGTTAAAAAAACCTCATCAAGTGAAATTTTCATGCCGTGGTATCTTTAAAGTTTGTTTAAATATTTTTCAGCCATTTTGATAATCACATATACCATCGTAAAATCCACCGCACAGCGTTAATTTTAAAAGAGAATATGTCACTTCTACACACGCACTGGCAGCAAACTTCACAGAAAAAAATGAGGGCACAACAGCATCCCAATCTGTTTTAATGGAATATTATCTGGTGTGGCTCAGCTAAAATCCCCAAAACACTGTCAGCATGTTAGCGTTTCACCTGTTTAACTGACTAGCAGTTTAGACAACAGACACCTGACTGTCCTGCTGCCATTACAGAATTAAACCCTGATGTATTAAGGCCTTTTCAGACTGTCAATTTAAATATTCAAGCCCATTCTATATATATGGTTCGGGCATCTGGTTAGGATGCCTCCAGGGCGCCTCCCTAGGGAGGTGTTCCAGGCACGTCCAGCTGGGAGGAGGCCTCGGGGAAGACCCAGGACTAGGTGGAGAGATTATATCTCCAACCTGGCCTGGGAACACCTCGGGATCCCCAGTAGGAGCTGGTTGATGTGGCTAGGGTCCCCTGCTGGAGCTGCTCCCCCTGCGACCCGATACCGGATAAGCGGATGAAGATGGATGGATGGATTGTTCTATAGGCCTTTCCACAACAAATCTGATTTTGTATTTTGCAGTGCGTTTTGGTTCTTTTGTTGCTGTTTTGAATGATGTGGATTTCAAAAGCAAATAAAAACAAACCAACCAATAAAATTATGACTTTTTTTGCTCATGCAGTAGACTTTCTCCAATGTCATAATTAGGGGTCCAAGCCCGAGGATGCAGGATGCATGCACCGCCGGTATAGCTATGCAATACGCGGTGAAAAATCGCGATTTATCGAAAAACAACTTTTCGAACTCCTCCTAGACCGTGCAATGGATCTGCACGAAACTTGGCACATAGCATCTCCAGACCGACCTGCCTCAAAGTTATATAAAGATTTTTTATAGAATAAAAATTGCGCATATTACGGGCAAACAAATTTGTGTAGCTAACTATGAAACAACTGACTTTGCCATATCTCGGCCAAAATAAATGCTGTCAAAGCCAAACTTTAGAATATTCCTTGGTATGACCCTCTGAGGCTCTGAAACAAATTTCACAAACATTAGCCACTAGGGGGTGCTACAAATTCTAAAAAGTTTATATCTCATGAACCGCTCGTCCGATTTTTACAAAATTTGATGGATACCATCTAGGGCCACTCTTGAGGTGCCACTTAGAGCGGGGTGTTGATTGGTACAAGTGGGCGTGGCCTATGGGCCAACGTTTGGATTAACCACTTACACTAAAGTGCATTACTTGAAATTAACCCGGTAGATGTACAGTGGGTAGCTGACCAGACCTACCGAAGATTACACATGTGGAACACTAGGTGGTGCTGCAATGACGTCAAACGTGTTTTTTGCATATAACTTCCACATTATACATCCCATGTTAACATTTTTCATATCCACGTGTTCACTACATCAGACCGAGTCACGTTATAGGCTTCGCCCATTTTTGTTGACAATTATTTTCGCAATATCGTGACAAGTGCAACACCAACTTTTTCGAAATCGTCCTAGGCCGTGTGACAGATCTGCACGAAACCTGGTTTCTAGCATCTCCAGATGGCCCTGACAAAAAGTTGTATAAAGAATTTGGCTACGTTAATGTGTGCTCATTTGACGACCAAACAAAATTTCTGTAGTAACATACCAAACACATATATCAAATCTCGGCCATATTATATGGTATCAAAATATCACTTGTGAACAGTGTTGTTCATGCCTCTCCAATTCTCTGTAACAAATTTGGTAAAGATGTTGACCATTTTGGGCCTTTTTAATCAAGATTTTGCATCCATCCTAGGAGCCCAGAGTTTTATTGGGGTCATTGTGCTATTAATCTGTACCGTACCGTTATGAGCGCCTCTCCGTATTTCCCGACGTCTGCCTCCCCCACCGTTTCGCTTCGGGTTCCGCTTTCGTGCGCTCCACTGGTCGTGGGCGCCGACTTCCGCGGGGTGGCTTGGACCCTGTTGTAACTGCGTGCAGTTCTAGTTCTGTTTGGAAATTGATCCATTTGCTCTTGCAACATAGTGAACTCTTATTAAATAAAGGTTACAAAGACCACGGACATCTGGAGAAATATAGCTGTTGAACTGGCTTGATGAGGGGTAAACATACTTTCAGTAATAACTCCAGTAAGTGAAAGGCGGTGGCCATGGAATCCTCTAGCACATAACCCCCTATACAATGTTTTATACTTTGGCTTATGTACCGATTCAATTTTAATTTAAGATTATGTTAAAATAAATGTACCTATATGAGGATCTCATGTATCTCATTGTACGGTTGCACTCATATGGATATATTTTGTGCAAAAATCTAAAATAAATTAGACATTTTTGTGGTCCGTTTTTCCAGCCATCAGATAAGATGAATATAGAAAAAAAAAAATGAGAAGGGCATTTCTGTTTTTGACTCATTAGCTCGACTAGTGTAGACTTTTGGCAAGTGTGTGGGATTCTCTGCAAAAACTAAGGCGAAGGACGCTCACTTCCCACCCAACTTTGACCGATGGCCGATCCTCTACCTAGTGTACCTTGAGACCAGAGCCTTTAGGTGGCAGGACAACAATGTCCTGCTTCTGCTGCTTAGGACATTTTTTGCAGTCCTAACAAAAAATACGGATTAGGCATTTGATCAAATCACCAATGAATACTATTACACTTCTAATGAGGCCAGTCTTGAATGGCTACTTTTTACAGAATAACATAGAACAACTTCCAGGTTCCCTCAACTTTTTATTTTATGTTTTATCCTATTAAACTTAACAACAGTGGAAAGGTCTTAAACTGACACCTTTGGCCCTGACACCTTTGGCCCTGAGACGTTTTCTGAACAGCTGTTTATTATTATTATTATTATTATTATTATTATTATTATTATTATTATTATTATATCCCAGTTGGGTCAAGAGATGCTCCTATAAGAATTAAGTTTATACAAAACTATAATAAATACCATCGGGGACTTTCCGGAAAATAGAATTTAGGATAACACACAGTCATTAGAGACCTATGAATCATGGGTAGGGAGTGTTGCATAGCTAGGTGTCTAATCAAAAAGCGATTTTCTCTCTCTCTCTCTCTCTCTCTCTCTCTCTCTCATGGACATGATGAGTGGGGAAAACAGGGGTAATTGTGTGTGTGTTTGTGGCTTGTGTCACTCTCGCTTTGCGTGTCGATTGCGTGTCTCGCTGTGAGTAGTTAACACAGGTGTTTTATTTTGAAATGTGTTGTATGTTTGTAAAGTATCTGGCTGCACTGTGGTCTTCCTGTATATGATCACCTGCCTGGTTGACACATACGCTCGCATCTCGCGAGTGAGATAGTGGAGACGCCGAAACAATCGCTGTAGGGTGCGGGCGACGTGGGCGCTACGCGCCCGCTATTGACGGACAGATTGGATAACATGGCCGCTGAAATAAGCGCTATGCGGCTGGTGTGCTTTGGCTGGACAATACTTCAGTCAGTCAGTCAAATATTTTGCATTGCAAGCTTCTCAGTATTGGAAGAAAAATGGGCTGCTCTTAATACTAAATTAAAGCTACATAAAACTTTTTACCAATGTACCTATTATTATAACAGAAATTAAATAATGTGAAAAAAAAAAATGAAAGCTCTCCTCGAGTGATCCATTATGTATAGAAGCAATATCGCCTTGGCACTTTTGTCACTATTGTGCTTTAACAATTCCTCTGAAATGCCAAAAGTGAGGGTTTCAAAGAAGTGAAAAAGGGCAGGAGTGATGCATCAGAGAGGTGATTCATTTGCTGAGAGTGGCTGATGACGTGCAGAGAGCAGTTGTTGAGCAAGCCGACAAGCTTTCTTTTATGACAGCTGGGGAAGAATAAAGCACTGAGACATGGGATTTGCACAGTAAAGGTTACTTACATACTATAGTACATTGAAGATGATGGATTTATGTCACCTGGTCTGGTTTGGAGACCATGTAGGAGAAAACGGTTCTTCTTATCTTGATTGGTACTGTTTGCAGGATGCTGTAAATCTGGGATGTCTTGTTGGCCAGCATTCCAGGTGTGTCCAGAAAAACTGGACGTGTAGCTTTAGTTCGTGCTGTCTGCATTTAAAACAGGCAGGTACCCCCCATCCCAATAATTATAGTATTCAATGGTTAAATTGGCTTGTATTATTCTTGTGCTTAATCTTAAATACACTGTAACAAATTTTTGTAATTTCTACAACAAAATTTTACAGTACACATTTTACTGTCATTTTACAAAGTTTAGCTTTATATTGCAATGCATTATGGGTATAAAACGAATGGGTGTTTCTGGCAACAGCCACTATGCCAAGAATCAAACACAACACACCTTCGACGGTCTGTGTGTGTGTCACATTAGGTAACGGCAGTTTCCTGCAGCGTCGCTATGGCGACCAGCCACGCTCGCCTCACGCATGAGGCGGTACTTATCTGTTATGGAAAAAGTAGGGCGGGGCAAGAGTTGAGCAAGTACCATTAATAGAAGAACGCCATATGTTTTACTTGAAGCTTCAGGCTAAGCTACTTTTACTAGCGTCAGACTATCATTTAAGATGTCCAAAAAGTACATGCTCAGTCAAATGCCTTTTCAAAACTGAAAGAGAAATTGGCTGTGCTTGGGGTGCCAGACATGATTACAAATGGCACTGAGGATCTCACAAAAGATTTTTCATTTTCAAAATGAAAAATCTTACGTACAGATCAGTTTGATGTAGGCTAGCCGGGACATTTTACACCAGAGGACTTGAGGTTGTGTTGATGCAACTAAATAATATCACTACCCTAACTCATACAATTTTGTGACTACAAATCAAAACCATCCCCTTACCTGTCATGACCCTATATTATCACTATATTAGTAATTGCATTGCAGAGTCACTTTCTGGCTCAGCTTGCCCAGACAGAACAACTAAAATGAAATTGATAATAATTACCAGTCTAATTTTTTCCTTTTGCAGGTTTTAAGCAATTTAGCTTAACTTACACAGTATTTTGCACTCTTATAGAGCAGATAAGGTACTTTTTCATGAAGTTTATTTGCATGTGATTCTGTGATTTCAGATGCTTTACTGGACCGAACCCCTCCAGTTTGACCAAGACAACAAAACGTGTTGAGCCAAAAAAGCGGGAAGGTACAGAAGAAGAGAAACTGCATTAACCCTCACGTCTCCTCTCTACTCACGCATGAATGGCTTCAATTGAAAGACTTCTTCACTATTTGAACGGACACTGTTCTAATGGTTTTATTTTTGCCTGTTGCCGAGGTGATGAACAGTTATTGTAATCCAGGTCCAGATTTTAAATTGGGTCTTTAACCCTCATGTTGACTTTGGGTCAGTTTTGACAAAGCACCAAAATAAGTAACAAAAACTTCAAATCTGTTACGCTCCTAGGTAATGAGGACTCAAAAGCAGAGATTAGGCAGGCAGGAGAGAGCTCATACGAGGATTTATTCACAAAAACACAAAGGAAACCAAAAAGGGATCATGAATGCAAAAACAAAGTCAAAAACCAAATATTCCAACCAGTCCAAGAAAACAGGAAAACCCAAAAAACAGGAATATAGGAGCACAGAGACAGGGAATAACTCTCAGGGAAATCCAAAGCTGAACCAACACACAAACACACAAAACGATCCGACAAGAGACGAAGGGAGCACAGACACTAAATACAAGGGGTAACGAGATAACGAGAGGCAGGTGACAAGCGGGCTGGGAAACAGGTGGAAAACATGGGGCGTTTCTCAATCTGTGTTCTTCTATGGACTTGTGTTCTTGTGTTCTTGTGAAACGTCATGTTCGGTCGCCAAAGTACTGACCCAATACACAAGTTAGCATTTCGCCAAGAACAGTTAAAATTCCCGGATGTGTTCTTGACACGCCCATTTTACCGAGGATACATCGGATGGTAACTTGCGTGAACTTGGCAGGGCCAGTATCCCAGAATTCAATTCGGGTGTAAAGCGCGGATGGTTTCCGGTACACAGATACAACAGAAGTGTAAAGTTTTTCACAATTTACGTCTATTATTAAATCAATAATTTCATTTTTAAGGCGAGAAACCAACTGTGTAGATTTTGAATATAGGCAGTTTAACGAAAAATGATGGTGAATTAAAAAAGCCTTCGGAGTTGGAAAGCTCCACAATCCCCGGCGGGCGTAGCAAGCTCGCCAGCCGAGAATGACTCTCGCGAGCCGGTCAGTCAGTCAGCTCAAAGACCCCCCCTGCCCCCCATTTAGACAGACCACTGCAGCAGCGACAATGGCAGAGATAAGCCAGGTTCACAACTGTAAGATATTTAAAACTATTTTTACCGCTGTTATTCTGGATTTCATTCATTACATTCGGCGTTTTGTTCTGTGTATTGTTGTAATTGTTTTTATCGGGGGACAACTGAGGAAACCAGGGCAAGCGCTCTCTGTGCTGGGGGTGTTGGGCAATAACAGAAAGAACGCTTCGTCTCCAAAACTGTCAACAGCGTTTTGTGTGCTTCTGAACTTGCGAGTTCATTCTTCCAGGTACAACCAGCAAGAACGGTCTCCCCAAGAACACAAGTCCGTTCTTTGCTTACTTGGCATTGAGAAACGCCCATCAGGTAATCACAGGAGCAGGGAATCACAAGAAGTGAAAACTAAAGACAAGACGAGACAGAGACCCAGACTTCAAAATAAAACAGGAAACAGAACATATAGACACTCAGGGAGAAAACAAGCCAGAAACCACCACACAAGATCAGGAGGAAACACAAAAATAACAGAAAACAGGATACAGAGACCGGATAAAAAATTGAAACCATAACAAAATGTTCATTTTCAATTTTGGCCCAGAAGGACAACACGAGGGTTAAGCTAAACTAAGTTTATGGTGAATTATAATAATGCTGGACCTCGTTGCAACTCTTAATTTGAATTCCATTGAATGTTTATCTTGCCAGCAAAAAAAGCTGGAAATATTTCACAATACAATAAAGTTGTGAAGTATTTACGAATATTACCTGGCAACTCAAGTTGGTAATATCTGAAAATAATACAAGATAGTGACGTGAAGAAGTGTTGTTTTCCTGTAAAAAACAATGCATTGCTGTAATTTATGGACAACAATAACATGTATATAAAATCCTGCATTATGCTGTAGTTATTTTCACAGTTAACAGTAATTTTAAAAGACTTTACTGGCAACTTTTTTTGCTAGGTATTTACTGTAAAATCTACAGTCAAATTTGATCTATCTCCACCAATCTACAACTCCCAGACAGGATCAACAGGCCACAGCACAGTTTTGACTAATCTCTTTATTATATACTCCCATATATTCTGTATTTTCTCTTCTGTCTAGCCCAAACTTTCTTATTGTGTCCTCTCCTTCTCCCGACCATCGGCGTCGCCAGGTAATGTTTGCCGAATTAAATTTTGAATTTAGGCAACAAAAAGTTTAGGTGCGCCTTGTGTAATAATATTGCTCCATTTTATTTGAAGTGTCCGTGATGTGACGTTTCAGGCAGAGGGTTCAGGCTCTGAAGCTGACCCGTGCGTCGCTTTATGTTTGCGCTCTCTGTAAAATAGAGATTTAATGAAGTTTAATGTATCCATGAGGTGAATAAGTGCCACATGCTCATTTGCAGAGGTTACTTCTCCAACAAAAGACTCAAAAGAGGAGTGAAAAATAAATTACCCCTCCATGTCAATGTGTAATATAATTTTTTTTAACCTAATGTCTGTATTATAGCAAATTTATACACTGTATTTATCAACAGGATTTGAAGAGTTATATCTGTTTTACTGCTTTTGATATTTGTATTGTTCCCAGTAATCTTCTTATTGTTTTTGTTTTTTAGGTATTTTAATTGGTCCAGAGACAACGGATGAAATAAATTCTGATGCATTTGCAGCAATGTTAATTCATGTACACTGTCCCTGTAAAATAAATAAATAAATAAAATAAATTAATAAATGTGTGCTGACTCAGCCAGCAGAGATAATGAGTAAAGTTGATCTATAGGAGAATAAATGGTGGAAGGCAATACCGAATGCCAGAGAGCCTCATAATATATTCCATTATAGTTCCATTATACTTTTATATTTTGAGTTGTCATCTATGTGTGCCTTTACATAAATAAAGTTATTTCCAGCAGAAATTGATGCAGAAAGACAGAAATAGGTTCATAAAAAAAAAAAAAAAAAGAAATCACCAGAACGGATGAAATTAGCCCAAGTAAAGGAGTTCAAATACCTTGGGGTCTTGTTCACGAGTAAGGAGACCATGGAGCGGAATGGACGAAGATGGATGGATGGATGGATGGATATGAAGTATGATGCTCAAAATGTTCTAGGGCAGTCTCTTCTGAATCGTGCTGGATGACACACCAAACAGATCCGCGATTTCTTGGGTTGATAGGCCGGACAACAGATTGGAATATCCAGAGGCAGGTGTCCACCTGTGCCACGCCCCCTGATTTGCATATGAAAACTGGAAATAGAGAGAGAAAACAATAAATGTGGCATTAGGAAATAAAGCTCCACAGAAATAAACATGGACTTATGAAATAGGTCAAATTAAAACATATTGATATATTTGTTTAACTAATTGATTCATTTATACATGAATATTTACATTTTTTAATTGTTATGTATTTATTACCTCATTTATTTATTTCATGATGTATTTCAAAGGCATACGTATTTATTAATTTATTTATGTATTTATTCATTAATTTATTATTGAAAGTCTCGCTTTGCAAGACCTTCCTCCACAGCGCTGAAAAGAATGAAATCCGGTGGAATTTCCAGCGGCTAACAAGCAGTCAGTCAGTGGGAAGGCAAAGCTTTTGTGAGGTACGTGGTAATCGCTGTATTGATGAAAATTTGCTTTCCTGCAAAAGCTTAGCAGGGAAAACAATGGCAGAGACATCTGAAAACTCCACTGTAAAGGGTTTAGGTGTGTGGAAAAACAGCTTTTCAGCAGCTACTGGCCTTCAGGGCCACACATCTGTGTGAGGGCTCTTTTACTGCAATGACGTATGATCACTGCCATGTGAAGGTTCAAAATCCTCAGTGAAGCACAAGCACGTTTCACACTAAATTAGTATTAACTAATAATAATTAACTAACTATTATGCTTTGTTAGGGTTATTGCACAGTTTGTTTATTACAAGTGAATTTTTAGTTAAACATCACAATCTTGTAATTAATTATATAGGTTATTTTTTTGCAAATGTTTTTCATTTACAATGTTGACACTGATGGCATATCACAATATTGTAATTATTTTTGCGTTCTCATCTCAAATCACTGTTACACTGATAATATCCAGTTGTATGTCTCTTTTAAGCCTGATGAGACTGATCAACTCGATGTTCAGCACAAATATCTCACGCCATGAAAAGGTCCCATGGCATGAAAATGTCACTTTAATTTTTAACATTAATATGCATTACCCCAGCCTGCCTGTGGTCCCCCAGTGGCTAGAAATGGTGATAGGTGTAAACCGAGCCCTGGGTATCCTGCTCCTCCTTTGAGAAAATGAAAGCTCAGATGGGCCGATCTGGAATCTTGCTCCTTATGAGGTCAGAAGGGGAAAGATTACCTCCCCTTTCTCTGCTTTGCCCGCCCAAAGAATTTGGCCCGCCCATGAGAGAGAGACGTCATGGCTTTAAAAGTGTAAACTGGCAGTTGGTCAAGGCCACACCCCCAGCCTCCACCTTGCCCCCCCACTCCTCAAAAGCTACAGGTAGAAATGGACACATACTAAGGAAAGCTTATTGGACTGGCTGTGGTGGCTGTAATTATGCAGCAAGGCTGAATTTTGGGAAAGAGACTTCAGATACAGTATTAGGAGACCACTAAGGTCTATATAAAAGAGACTTCAGATACAGTATTAGGAGACCACTAAGGTCTATATAAAAGAGACTTCAGATACAATATTAGGGGACCACTAAGGTCTATATAAAAGAGACTTCAGATACAGTATTAGGAGACCACTAAGGTCTATATAAAAGAGACTTCAGATACAGTATTAGGGGACCACTAAGGTCTATATAAAAGAGACTTCAGATACAATATTAGGGGACCACTAAGGTCTATATAAAAGAGACTTCAGATACAATATTAGGGGACCACTAAGGTCTATATAAAAGAGACTTCAGATACAGTATTAGGGGACCACTAAGGTCTATATAAGAGAGACTTCAGATACAGTAGTAGGGGACCACTAAGGTCTATATAAAAGAGACTTCAGATACAGTATTAGGGGACCACTAAGGTCCAACAATCTGGTCGATCACTTCAATCATATCTGCTTGTCGTCACTAAATATTACTGCTCCTCTAAAGGTTAGGCCTACGTCTAAAGCTAGTAAGCAACCCTGGGTAAATGACAGCATTCGCAGCCTAAAAAGGGAATGCAGGAAAGCAGAGCGCATTATCAACTAAGAAATATAGCTAAAATTTGATCAATGTTAACTTTTAAGGACACCGAAACCATTTTACACGCCTTCATCTCATCTCGCCTGGATTATTGCAACAGCCTTTTCACCTGTTTAACCCAAAAATCTATTGACCGACTCCAGACTGTCCAGAACTCAGCTGCCAGGCTTTTAACAAGAACAAAAAAATATGACCACATTACTCCTATTTTAGCTTCATTACACTGGCTCCCAGTATGTTTTAGAATTGACTTTAAAATTCTATTGATCACTTTTAAAGCTCTTCAAGGCCTCTCGCCTTGTTATATTTCTGACCTTTTAGTCCCATATACACCAGCACGCACCTTGAGATCCTCGGGCAGAGGTCTGCTATCTGTTCCAGAGTCTCGACTGAAAACTAAAGGGGACAGAGCGTTTGCTGTCAGGGCCCCGAGGCTCTGGAACAGCCTGCCCGAGGAAATCAGGTCAGCTGAGTCAGTGAACTCTTTTAAGTCCCTTCTTAAAACATACTTTTATAGGAGAGCCTTTCCCGATCTTATTTGACTTTATTTTATCACTTTTATTTTATTGCATTTTAGGAATTTTATATTTATCTGTATTTTAGTCTTTAAATGTTTTTCATGGTTTTATCTTTTTGTATTATTGTCTCTTTACACTTGTTAAAGCACTTTGTAACTTGTTTTTGAAAAGTGCTCTACAAATAAAGATTATTATTATTATTATTATTATATAAAAGAGACTTCAGATACAGTATTAGGGGACCACTAAGGTCTATATAAAAGAGACTTCAGATACAGTACTAGGAGACCACTAAGGTCTATATAAAAGAGACTTCAGATACAGTATTAGGGGACCACTAAGGTCTATATAAGAGAGACTTCAGATACAGTATTAGGGGACCACTAAGGTCTATATAAGAGAGACTTCAGATACAGTATTAGGACCACTAAGGTCTATATAAAAGAGACTTCAGATACAGTATTAGGGGACCACTAAGGTCTATATAAAATCAACTTCAGATACAGTAATAGGAGACCACTAAGGGCTATATAAAAGCATCCAAAGAGCACCATGTCATGGGACCTTTAAGGACTACTTACAACTAGAACAACTGTTTTACTAATAAGACTATAAGGTCCTTATCGTTGCTTCAGATTGCATTAGTGCATACAATGAGAGGGGAGCGAAGACACTTAACTGACACAGTGTCAGCGTAACGTAATTGATCTTATTTATTGAATGTGAATTTGTGATGACGATAGTATGGTGTCTGCCAGTTTGGGATTTATTTTCTTTCGAAGAGCTGAATGGCAAACACACCAGTGCCTGTCTTGAGAGGGCCAGCTGGCTGCAGCCTTCGGAGGGCCAGTAATCCCAGCACACAACACATTCAACTCGAAAAGATGAGTTTGTTCAGAATCAGCTACATACATTCCTGTAGTGTCACAGTGCATTACACTGTTTTAGCCTGGCGTCCAAGGACTTCAGTGGGGCTGCTTTGAACATTTTTTTTCAGTGCTGGGATTATTTCCCGCCCACGTACGCTCAGCGTGTCTGGGGCTGAATGGAGGAGTGGGCTAGCCTGGACTCTGGGCTTCTGCGTGATGATTGGAGGGTCTGTCGAAAGGCTGCATCTCCTTTTGACTGACAGACATTTTATACTATAAAAAGTCACAGAAGCTATACAAGCTCAGTTCCATTGCGGATTTTGTGAAGTGCTATTTCTTGGTATTTCCTTGGCGAAATTGCTAGCCAATTTTCATCATACAAATGTATTAAAAAAAATATACAATTATACACCACATCCTGAACCATCCCTTAGTTATGTTGCTATAGGCCTAGACTGCTGGGGGACTTCCCATGATACACTGAGCACTTCTCTCCTCCTCCTTCTCTCCATCTGTATGCAACCTCATTCCATTATTGTATGTTACTAACTCGACTTCTTCCCTTTCCCAGAGTCTTGTGGTCTCTCGCCCCCGGAGTCTTATGTTCTCTCGCCCCTCTCCTCTCTCCTCCTATCACTTTCTGCAGGTGTTTCTGGCTCTGAAGCTGTGGAGTCTGGGTTTGTGGTTGGAGTCACCTGCTGCCTCCATGTTCCTGCTCAACACCCTCTGCTACAATTCTCCACGTCTATCTCTCTCTGTCTGTCTCTTCTCTGTCTTTCTCTCTTTTTTTGTCTCTGTCTGTCTCTCTCACCCCCAACCGGTCGAGGCAGCTGACCGCCCACCCTGAGCCATGGTTCTGCTTGAGGTTTCTGCCTCTTAAAAGGTTTTTCCTTGCCTCTGTGGCCTAGTGCCTGCTCTTGATGAGAATTGTTGGGTTTCTGTAAATAACATCACAGAGTACGGTCTAGACCTGCTCTTTATGAAAAGAGCAATGAGATAACTAAATAAATAAAATTGAATTGAATTGACTGTGTAGTTGGCGCACAGGTTGTTACTTTGCTTTGAATTCTCAGCCTTGATCCCTCTCTCCAACTATGATGCTGATCTCCGCAATTTGAAGCCTTCAGTTCGTATTGATGATTAAAATTATTATTTTACAGTACAGTAGTTACTTGTAAAAAAACGTTTATACAGTACTTTTATTTGTTAAACAAATGCTTGGGCCTGTAAAAAGGTTTTGTTCTTTGGTTTGAGTGTATAATGGAGTATTTCATCGTATAATAATGGTAAAAAAAAAAGGTTACTACTTCACGGATTTCACCTATCACGGGTTCTTTTTGGAACGTAACCCCCGTGATAAACGAGGGTTCACTGTATTGTCACTTCTGTACTGGTGAAATGCTACTGCCCATTTGTCATTCTTGCCTTTTTTTTGCCAGAATATGAAAGAAGTTCTCTCTGTTCCTGTGCCAGCTTCATTTCCTCAGCTGAATCTTTTATTTAGACAAGATAAATCTAATGCTGTAGTTTAGTAGGCAGCAAGAACCTCAATCCCTGTTGTTCTCAAAAAGGACTTTGATCAATGGCAGTTGACAGGTCTCCCCAAGAACTATGACAAATTGCTGTTTTGGATAATTTAGGGCAAAGATTGTAGTACCACCAATATGTGCATGATGAAAAATTCATAATTTATGAATTAAACGTCAGTCAGTGCAGTTGGAAACTGATTATATTTGGGTTAAAGCAATATTCCAGTTTCTCAAACGCCTCACCGCCAGCTAAAATCAGAATTCTCATACCCCGGTTGACAGACTTAAAAAACTCCTTTAGTCCGTCAGCGCTGTGAGCGGAGATGCAAACTGTTGCCAGCGGCAGCAAGGAGCCTACGGTCCCTCTGTTTCACTCCCTGCCAAGACAGGACACCGGCACATAGCTAAACACATTGTCCATCTGCAGGGCTGTCATCTCTTTGGGGGAGACTGTTACGCAAAACATGAACCATTTTCTTTTCAGTTACATGAACACAAGTCAGTTTAAAAACAATGTTAAAATAGTCATGTTGTCATTAAGGTATGATGATAAAGTCTCTCTGAATGTATGCCTACTGGACTGGTCTGTCCTGCAGGTGTACAGTGTGGAATATTTTTTATATAGATTTGCACTGTATAAATGCCCAGAGACAACAGATGAATTAGCTTTTTAATATGGTACATTTACTATACACCGTACCTGTTTTAAATAAACCAATAAATGCTTTGCTGTGTCCCCGTGAGTCTCAAAAACATCTACCATACAGACTGAAAATCAACTTCTTTAATATTCTTTTATGTAAAATAAGCAAATACAACAAACAATAATTATGAACTGAAATATTAAATCTAATGCATATATACATGTTATCATTTTTTTACAGGTGCCAGGCTAGCTCATAGTGCCCATATACAGAGGCTCAGTCCTCAATGCAGTGGCCGCAGGTTTGATTGTGACCCTTTCCTGCATGTGAATCAATAAATATACCTAAATATTTTTTACAACCTCATGATTGACTGTATCGATCATTTCAATGGTATCGTTTCAGTGGAATGATTTCGACCTGATTGCATAGGATGCCATGAGAAGGAAATACTATTCAAATGTGATAGTATCTTGAATGTCGAAAGGATACTGATGGGTCTGTAGTTACTAATGGCCATGAGTTCACTTGATTTAAACACTGGTGTAATTTTGCTAGTTTTACAGTCACTTGGAAACACTCCTTAATTAATGGACCAGTTCACCATTTTTGAAATGAGGTGAAAAGTGTTTCCATTTATTTTAATTTTTATAAATACTGTGTCCATCTCATATAATATATATCCTTTGCCTTTGAACTACATAGAGAGGAGGGAGAGAGGAAAAAGTCAAGTGATCAATGCTACCAATATATCATATATTATATACCTGAAATAGAAAGATTTAAAGCACTGAATCATGAACAGGCTATAGTGCAATAGAAAGTGGGAAGTGGCAATTGGTAGATGTGTTTACCCGCTACAGAGCCCTGTGACGCCGGATACAGAGATCAAGCAGAGCCCCGTCGTATCAGCAGCAATTGGCAGATGTGTTTAGCTGCTAATAGGTGACTGTGAGCCACCTACAGGCACCACCAGACGACGGTTCTTTCAGGGTCAATGGTACTCATCAAGGTGATTGCCGCAGCTTGCCTCTGACCTGCCTATATCAGATACACCAATGTGATTGGTGCGGCTTGCCTCTGGCCCCGCCTAAATCAGATACACCGATGTGATTGGTGCAGCTCGCCTCTGGCCCCACCTATATCAGATACACCGATGTGATTGGTGCAGCTCGGCTACAAGAGCATAGTTAATGAGCAGCATTACTCGATGGCAGAGTAACTCGCTGAGCAAATTCAAATTGTGCTCTCGCAAGAACTCTTTATTTTCATGGTACCCCCCTCCCCCCATTCCAGTATGAAGCAAATTGTCCGACAGGCGGTATATCTACATAACAAAGGAAGCTTGGGGTATGGCAGTAGCTCAGTCCGTAGGAAGTTGGGTTGCTGGTTCAAGTCCCCTTACGGAACAAAGTATTGTGGTGGACTGGTAGCTGGAGAGATGCCAGTTCATCCCCTGGCACCTCCAGGTGCTCTTGAGCAAGGCACCATACACCCTACAACCGCTCAGGGCGCTGGTCCAGCTGGCAGCCCACTCACTCTGACATCTCTCTTTGTGCATGAATAGGTCCTGAGCATGTGTGTGCATGTGTGTTTCAGTCCTGTAGTGGTTACTAACAAAACAGAGTATAAATTGTAATTTCCCCATTGGGAATCCCAAAAAAAAGCACTAGATGTTTGAAACAGGTGTTTTCATTCCCAGTGCTTTGATCTACCTGACTGTGTGCGCTGACCAAACAGGGTAGTGTAGCAAACTGGAAATGAAGCAAATTGCTTTTGACTGGGCCAATGTTACCACTTGCAGTATGGTGCTGTTGCAGAGAACGACTTTCAAAGCACACATTTCCTTTTAAAGAACAATGGGTGAGTTTGAATAATGACATGTAGTGATAATAATGGTGTATAGTGAGTTTAAATAAAGGCATGTAGACCGAAAACCTGTAAAATGATGACTTGACACACCACATTAAGGGAATATGTTTTATATTAAAAATGACTCAGATGACTAGACACTGAAAGTGGTGACGACATACTTACCAACGAGTTGCTTTTAGTTAATTGTTTTTGTTTAGACCCACATATTAACCATTTACCATTACCATATAGCACACACACACACACCATTACATACACATTATATTATTAAACTACTAGATAAGAGATTGGTTGAAGAATTTACATCTAGAAGTCTAAGGCCAAGCTAATTTATAAAATATAATAGAGCTAAAAGGAAAGTGAGTACTCAAATGTGACAAGTAGCCACAATTACAAGTCTAAATGAATGCTAATGTTGCTATATGTTGGATGGCAAGCATGTTAAGGGCCGTCCACACCAACAACAACATCAAAAACCATCTAAATTAACAGCAAGGCACGGGGGAGAGAGACACTGCGGATAGATTTGTTTCACCCAGGTGGTTAGTGGCATGGAGTGACTCTAACAATCGGCAGGGCTGTCACTCCCGATGTGAGTCAAGTGCAGATTTGAGGCGTGCATGCTCAGATTTAAACGGTTTACAGCATAATGTCATACTGAAATTTGTGAAATTAGCTCAAAACGCCATTCAACTGACAACCTTTGTTGTGTATGATTGCTAGCTTTTAGCTAAGCTAGCAGTCATTTCAGAAACGTTTTAACTATCTATGGTTGTTTGATTGCTAGTGTTAGCTCAAAGCGCCATTCAACTGACAGCCTTTGTTGTGTTTGATGGCTAGCTTGTAGCTAAGCTAGCAGTCATTTCAAAAACGTAGCTATCTATGGTTGTTTGTTTGCCAGTGTTAGCTCAAAACGCCATTCCAGTGACAGCCTTTGTTGTGTTTGATGCTAACTTGTAGCCAGCAGTGAATCTGTCCCAGGTTACTTCCTAAAAAGGGAGTTTTTCCTCACCACTAAATGCTTGCTCTTGGGGGAATTACTCGAATTGTTGGGTCTTTGTAAATTATAATGTGTGGTCTGTAAAGTGCCTCGAGATAACTCTTATTATGATTTGATACTATAAACAAATGTATTGAATAAAACAAAAAGCCAATAAAGCTGATTCTGATATTGAAATCTTCTGACTATCTAACTTGCTAGCTGCCAGAAGGCGATGTGACAGTTTAGCTTAAGTGGGATAACAAAGGCAGTAGAAGACTATTAAAGTGGGTGGAATAAGGTGAATAATTACACAATATTAGATGTTTTTTGTTTTTTTCCAGGGTTAAATTTGTAGTTATTGATGTCAGATGGATATTGATATTTTCTTACTTCTGGAACATAACCCGGAGGTTACAGTATAACTATTTAGTTGAGATATTTTCTTGTCCTTTGTGGCCAAAAATCAAATGTTGCACTTGTTTGCATTCATCTCTCCTGCTTCTCCCTTTTGCATGACCTTATTGTGTCTTAACATAGTTTAGGGATATAATTTGTTGAATTAAAAAAACAATGAAAAAAACTCTCACCTTACATCTTATCTGTATTCAAACTTACACAACTCCAAAATGCCTTATATTTCTGGTTTCTGGTTTTCTAACCTTTCCTATTTTCAGATGGCTTGCATCATACCTCACCTGTTTCACACCTGTAGCTCATGTAATCAGCTCTGCTGCATCCCCAGCTGCAATTAATTTACAATTAGCGTCTGTTCATATAGGGGCAGTTTTGCACGTTGTTTCTGGGTTTATATTGCTTGCTTTGTGCTTAGTGGTCAAGTCCTTGCTGACTAAAATCTGTGATTCTTTTTACGAGCTCGTTATAGTGTTCTGCTTGCCTGTAAATTCCTTGTCTGTGTGTCTGCATCTCGATATCAATTCTCTTGCAACTTAACTGGATTTTAAGACATTAGTCTATGGAGGACCAGGTCTACCATATTTAAAAATAAATACAGAAATAAATAAATGCTCAATAAATAAATAAGCATACAATTAATTGCCCCAAAAAATACAATAAACAAATAAATGTAGGTAGAAATTAAATTATACAGTGAGACATAAATGTATATATCTCTTTTAATTAGCTTCTTTATTTATTCACCTTTGTAATAATTACCTTATTTACTGTCCGTTATGATCTTCAACTTTATTTATTAATTACTTATTTTTAAAATGTATTTATTTCTGTGTGTGTTTAAATTTTTTGTCTGTTTTATTCTTCCGTTGCATTTTCTACCCTATTTATTTTCACCCCTGGTATTTATTTCTGCCTGTCAATTTTAAATTTCTTCATGCATTCCTGCCTCATTATGCAAATGAGGAGGGGCTGGTCTTAAGGGGTCAACTTCTGCCCATTGTGTACAATCCAAGAGGTTAATTTCTTGTATGTGTACACCAGAGATGCTCACAAGTCTTTGAGCTAGAGTCCAAGTCAAGTCTCAAGTCTCTCGGGGTTATTACTAATGTTGTCTCACCTGCTGCATTCGATCCAGGCTGCTTATAAAACTGCATAGGTATAAGGAATAATGTAACTATAACCTGTTTTTCACAGAGCACAACCATGTAATGTGCAATGTAATCAATGACAGCTTAAACTACTGTCAGTCAACACACCACCAGACTCTCAAACAAGTGTAACGTTATAACTAAATAAAACTGTAAGATGATCAACAGCCAATCTGTAATAATTAACGTGATGGCAGCCTGCGGGACGTAAATGATTAGCCTACATTAATTGACTACCATAAGTTTGGAAAATAACCAAACGCTCATTCATCTTCTCATAACGAACGACAGTCAGAGTAAACCTCACGAAGGTCGTAGCTGAAGCAACAAGCAAGCTAACGTTAGATGGCCAATGCTGAGCTGAACATGTTTACTCACCACAGGTTACTAACCTATTTTGGGTTCAGCGCTTCTTTGTTTGGGTCTTGTTGTATGAAGTTTTAAAGCCAAAGTTTATGATGAATGGCGGAGCAGCTGCCGGTGTTTGTTCAATTCAATTCAATTCAATTTTATTTATAGTATCAATTCATAACAAGAGTTATCTCGAGACACTTTACAGATAGAGTAGGTCTAGACCAGATAGAGTAGGTCTAGACTACACTCCAGAATTTACAAGGACCCAACAGTTCTAGTAGTTCCCTCCAGAGCAAGCAACAGTGCGACAGTGGCGAGGAAAAACTTCCTTTTAGGAAGAAACCTCGGACAGACCCAGGCTCTTGGTAGGCGGTGTCTGACGGGCCGGTTGGGGTTAGAATGAAGAGTGGCAATAACAAAAATAGAAAAAATAGTAGTTTGTAGTAGTTCTTTGTAGCAGTTCATGGCATAGCAGGGCACTGTGCGGCATTACAAGGCACAGCAGGACGTAGCAGGGCACAGCAGAGCATGGCAGGATGAACATGGCATCGCAGGACGTGTAGCGGGACCATGGCGACAGCTGCTACCCTGATTTTGGAGCCTCCCTGATCCGAGGGAACATGCTGGGGAAAAAAGAACATAAGGACTCCGGGGAATGACTCCCCAGAGCTAGGTTAGTAACAAGCATTTCTGGGACATGGATGCACGTAAATGGAAAGATAGAAAGATAGAGGAGAGAGGAGCTCAGTGTGACAAAGGAAGTCCCTCAGCTCTCTAAAACTATTACAGCATAACTAGGAGAGACAGGGTAATAGGAGGAGCCTGGTCAGGCTAGAACTCTCCCCAACCGGATCGGGCTGTATGCCAAGTCTTCCTTTAGTTTTATTATATTCTGGATTATAGGATAGATAGATGGTTCCCTCTCCGGGAACCATCACCTTATCGTGGTGGAGAGGTTTGTGTGTCCCTATGAACCTGAGGGCTGTGTTGTCTGGAGCTTTGTGCTCCTGGTAGGGTCTCCCATGGCAAAGAGGTCTCGGGGGAGGGGCCAGACAAAGAATGGTTCACAAACCCTAATGGAAGAACACGGAAGGGATAGAGAGACCCCGCCCGGAGGAAGCCCGGGGCCCCCGTCTGGAGCCAGGCCCAGATGGTGGGCTCGACAGCGAGCGCCTGGTGGCCGGGTTTGCCACGGAGCCCGGTCGGGCACAGCCCGAAGAAGTGACGTGGCACCTCTCCCTCCTGCCCATGGGCCCACCACCTGTGGGAGGAACCAAAGGGGTCGGGTGCGCTGTGACATGGGTGGCAGCGAAGGTCAGGGGCTTCGACGGACCAGACCCGGGCGGCAGAGGCTGGCTCTGGGGACGTGGAATGTCACCTCTCTGTGGGGGAAGGAGCCGGAACTTGTGCGGGAGGTGGAGCGCTACCAGTTAGATCTGGTGGGGCTTACCTCTACGCACAGTCTCGGTTCTGGAACCGTACTCCTGGATAGGGGTTGGACTCTGTCCTACTCTGGAGTTGCCCATGGTGTGAGGCGCCGGGCGGGTGTGGGGATACTCACAAGTCCCGGCTGAGTGCCGCTGCGTTGGAGTTTACCCGGTGGACGAGAGGGTCGCCTCCCTACGCCTGCGGGTGATGGGGAAAACTCTGACTGTTGTTTGTGCATATGCACCAAACAAGAGTTCGGAGTATTCGGCCTTCTTGGAGACCTTGAATGGAGTCCTGTATGGGGCTCCAGTAGGGGACTCCATAGTTCTGCTGGGGACTTCAACGCACACGTGGGTGATGATGGAGATACTTGGAGAGGCGTGATTGGGAGGAACGGCCTCCCTGATCTAAACCAGAGTGGTTGTCTGTTGTTGGACTTCTGTGCTAGTCACGGATTGTCCATCACAAACACCATGTTCGAACATAGGGATGCTCATAAGTGTACGTGGTACCAGAGCACCCTAGGCCAAAGGTCAATGATCGATTTTATAATCGTTTCATCTGATCTGAGGCCGTATGTTTTGGACACTCGGGTGAAGAGAGGGGCAGAGCTGTCAACTGATCACCATCTGGTGGTGAGTTGGGTCAGGGGTGGGGAAGACTCTGGACAGACCTGGTAAACCCAAACGGGTAGTGCGGGTGAATTGGGAACGTCTGGAGGAGGCCCCTGTCCGACGGACTTTCAACTCACACCTCCGGCGGAGCTTTTCGGGCATCCCTGTGGAGGCTGGGGGCATTGAACCTGAGTGGACAATGTTCAAAGTTTCCATTGCTGAAGCTGCGGCGGCGAGCTGTGGTCATAGGGTCTTAGGTGCCTCAAGGGCGGTAACCCACGAACACCCTGGTGGACATCGGTGGTCAGGAAGCCGTCCGACTGAAGAAGGAGTCTTTCCGGGATATGTTATCCCGGAGGACTCGGAGGCAGTTGCAGGGTACCGACGGGCCGAAGGGCTGCAGCCTCTGCCGTGACAGAGGCAAAGCAGCGGGTGTGGGAGAAGTTCGGAGAAGACATGGAGAAGGACTTTCGGTCGGCACCAAGGTGCTTCTGGAAAACCGTTCGCCACCTTAGGAGGGGGAAGCGAGGAATCATCCAAGCTGTATACAGTAAGGATGGGACGTTGTTGACCTCAACTGGGGAGGTAATAGAGCGGTGGAAGGAGCACTTTGAGGAACTCCTAAATCCAGCCGACACGCCCTCTGTGGTAGAGGCAGAGCTGGAGGATGATGGGGATTGTCGTCAATTTCCCTGGTGGAAGTCGCTGAGGTAGTCAAACAACTCCACAGCGGCAAAGCCCCAGGGATTGATGAGATCCGTCCAGAAATGCTGAAAGCTCTGGGTGTGGAGGGGATGTCTTGGTTGACACGCCTCTTCAACATTGCGTGGAAGTCTGGGACGGTGCCTAAGGAGTGGCAGACCGGGGTGGTGGTTCCCCTATTCAAAAGGGGGACCAGAGGGTGTGTGCCAATTACAGGGGTATCACACTTCTCAGCCTCCTGGTAAAGTCTACTCCAAGGTGCTGGAAAGGAGGGTTCGGCCGATAGTCGAACCTCGGATTGAAGAGGAACAATGTGGATTCCGTCCTGGCCGTGGAACAACGGATCAGATCTTCACTCTCGCAAGGATCTTGGAGGGGCCTGGGAGTATGCCCAACCAGTCTACATGTGTTTTGTGGATCTGGAGAAGGCGTATGACCGGGTCCCCGGGAGAAATTGTGGGAGGTGCTGCGGGAGTATGGGGTGAGGGGTCCCTTCTCAGGGCCATCCAATCTCTGTATGACCAAAGCGAGAGCTGTGTCCGGGTTCTCGGCAGTAAGTCGGACTCGTTCCAGGTGAGGTTGGCCTCCGCCAGGGCTGCGCTTTGTCACCAATCCTGTTTGTAATATTTATGGACAGGATATCGAGGCGTAGTCGGGCGGGAGGGTTGCAGTTCGGTGGGCTCGGGATCTCATCGCTGCTTTTGCAGATGATGTGGTCTTGATGGCGTCATCGGCCTGTGACCTCCAGCACTCACTGGATCGGTTCGCAGCCGAGTGTGAAGCGGCTGGGATGAGGATCAGCACCTCTAAATCTGAGGCCATGGTTCTCAGCAGGAAACCGATGGAGTGCTTTCTTCGGGTAGGGAGTGAGTCCTTACCCCAAGTGAAGGAGTTTAAGTACCTTGGGGTCTTGTTCGCGAGTGAGGGGACCATGGAGCGTGAGATTGGTCGGAGAATCGGAGCAGCTGGTGCGGTATTACATTCAGTTTATCGCACCGTTGTAACGAAAAGAGAGCTGAGCCAGAAGGCAAAGCTCTCGATCTACCGGGCAATTTTCGTTCCTACCCTCACCTATGGTCATGAAGGCTGGGTCATGACCGAAAGAACGAGGTCCAGGGTACAAGCGGCCGAAATGGGTTTCCTCAGGAGGGTGGCTGGCGTCTCCCTTAGAGATAGGGTGAGAAGCTCAGTCATCCGAGAGGAGCTCGGAGTAGAGCCGCTGCTCCTTCGCGTCGAAAGGAGCCAGTTGAGGTGGTTCGGGCATCTGGTAAGGATGCCTCCAGGGCGCCTCCCTAGGGAGGTGTTCCAGGCACGTCCAGCTGGGAGGAGGCCTCGGGGAAGACCCAGGACTAGGTGGAGAGATTATATCTCCAACCTGGCCTGGGAACGCCTCGGGATCCCCCAGTCGGAGCTGGTTGATGTGGCTCGGGAAAGGGAAGTTTGGGGTCCCCTACTGGAGCTGCTGCCCCTGCGACCCGATACCGGATAAGCGGATGAAGATGGATGGATGGATGGAGGATAGATAGATCTGACAACTATGACGAGAAGCAGGTTGGCCGGGTTAGGCGGACGCTGCGACTCCTCACTCCCTAACAATATTCAATTCTATGCTCTAACTATAAGCTTTATCAAAAAGGAAAGTCTTAAGTCTACTCTTAAATGTGGAGACGGTGTCTGCCTCCCAAACCCAAACTGGAGAGGAGCATGATAGCTGAACGCTCTGGCTCCCGTTCTACTTTTAGAGACTCTAGGAACCACAGGTAAGTGGTTACTGGTTCCTGTCAGAACACGTAATGCAGCATTCTGGACCAGCTGAAGAGTCTTTATGGACTTTTTTGAGCAGCCTGATAGTAAAGAATTGCAGTAATCCAGCCTAGAAGTAACAAATGCATGGACTAGTTTTTCCGCATCATTTTTAGACAGGATATTCCTGATTTTTGCAATATTACGTAGGTGAAAAAAGGCGATCCTTGAAATTTGCTTTATGTGGGAATTAAAGTACAAATCCTGATCAAAGATAACTCCAAGATTCCTCACAGTGGTGCTGGAGCCCAGAGTGATGCCATCCAGAGTAACTATCTCTTTGGATAATGCGTCACGGAGGTGCTTGGGTCCCAGAGCAATAACTTCAGTTTTATCTGAGTTTAACATTAGAAAATTACAGCTCATCCAGGTTTTAATATCCTGAAGGCACATTTGAAGTTTAGCTAACTGATTAGTTTCATCCGGCTTGATCGATAGATATAATTGAGTATCATCTGCATAACAATGAAAGTTTATGTCAGCTCTCACTCACATGCGGCCACACGCAGCAGATACTACGCGTTAAGGTAGGCAGGTTATAGGTAATGGAGGAAGGTAATAACGGCAAGCTCAGCCGACGCTTCCTAAAAATAAACATTGTTCACGAGTCCCGTACCTCGAGTCGGAGTTGAGTCTGAAGTCACTGTGTGTGCGACATAACGTTACTTTCTATGCATTCTTGATTAGTTCCATAACTTTGTAAATTAACAAAAGCTAGCAAGGGTTTGCCTTTCTCCTGTGTCATTCTTGTGAATTGGTAACGTTACACACACTGGTTCTATTGGCATCACATGTAATGGTACACTCACCTTATGTCATTCTCTGCCATACGACGATGAACTGTTGTTTTGCTGACTCCAAAAAGCCTTGCAATGGCACCAACAGGCAAACCCGCATGTAAAAGTCCTTCTACGGCGTCCACAGGCAGCATATAAGCAGGGCGACCAGCTATCCCAGGTGTGTGATTAACGTTAGCGACCGAGTTAAGAAGATAGGCCGCTTCCTCCAGATTCTGAAAAACTACATTGTCGACATCTGTGTCCATGTGTGCCGCTAACTGAAACACACGTCCTGTCAGAGCTTCTAAACGAAAAATTATAAAGTCAATACTTATAACGTTAGCATTGTTTTCAAAAACAGTTGCTAAATGCCTCAGCTCACTGACAACTTCATCGTAGGTAGCCATCTTTGTTGTGACTGTGGCCGGTGGCATGTAGATTCGACCGATGCAGTAAAATGCTAACCAACCAATGGGCAGAAGTTGACCCCTTAAGACCCGCCCCTCCTCATTTGCATAATGAGGCAGGAATGCATGAAGAAATGTAAAATTGACAGGCAGAAATAAATACCAGGGGTGAAAATAAATAGGGTAGAAAATGCAACAGAAGAATAAAACAGACCAAAAAATTTAAACACACACAGAAATAAATACATTTAAAAAATAAGTAATTAATAAATAAAGTTGAAGATTATAACGGACAATAAATAAATAAGGTAATTATTACAAAGGTGAATAAATAAAGAAGCTAATTAAAAGAGATATATACATTTATGTCTCACTGTATAATTTAATTTCTACCTACATTTATTTGTTTATTGTATTTTTTGGGGCAATTAATTGTATGCTTATTTATTTATTGAGCATTTATTTATTTATTTCTGTATTTATTTTTAAATATGGTAGACCAGGTCCTCCATATTAGTCAGGTTATGTGTTTAGCACTTTTCAGCAACAGGGAAATTCAGAGTGCTTTACATGAAACATTGAAGCGCAAATGCAGATGAAATATGAGATTTCAGTCTGCTGGTATGGAATTTTGTATAAGCCGTTGCTCCATAAATAACACCATGCGCATATGTCTGAGTGTTTGAACAAAAAAAAGATCCATCATAAATACTGTATGTAACTTACAGTAATACTTATTAAAACTTTAACACACTGACATTCTAGCCCCCCACAGCAATTACAGGGGGCCCCAGATGGCCACTCCTATCTATAAACCTTCCAAAAAGGAACTATAAAGTACACCGCCGCTGCCCCAAAAAAACCATAAGTGGAGCCCCTGTAGCTAGAAGGGGACCCACTTTAAGTGTTTTCTAGCTGTGTATTAACCATGTGCAAGTATTTGAACACCCTTATTATTTTTGGCTAATTAGAACTATGTTACTTACTCCAATTTTTGAAACAGCTGTTATTCTTGGCACATGATTTTCACACCACTAGAAAAAAAAACGCATTCACCTCCTAGCTGCGTAGCTAGTGGTGTTGGGAGTTTAAGGGAGTTTATAGTTGTCACTGCAACATGTGTGTGGCCATCAGGGGCGCCTTATGTGTGGGCATGTGATAGGATCAGATTATTACATTATTACATTATCATTATTTGATTAGTTATTGTGTGAAAACTGATGTTGGTCGTAGTTTGTAAGCAAGGGTGTTGCTGTTGAAGTCAGTGTGTTTGTGTGTGCGTTTGTCTGTGTTTGGGTGAATGAGGTGTGAGATGAGGTAATCAATTAATTTCTTTGTTTCAGAGAGCCAGAGACATCTGACTCTGATTGGCAACCAGAGGAAATGAGGCCCAGGACAACCCTAGGATCTCATGTTGTTGAGGAGGAGGAGCTGGAACCTGTTGAGTTCTGAAAAGTTAAACTATGTATGATGGAGCAAGGTTAAGGAAATGGCATACCTGTGTCACCCATTCTCCCCCCTCATTACCACTGACAGGAAAGGAACACCCTGCCACCCAACAAAAGGTGGCCTACTGTCTCCAGCCCCCTGGGGTCTTAGTCTAGACTAAGACAATACAATGTTGATTCAACTGTATTGATGTTAGAATTTCACATTTACACGACAGAACCTTTTGTTCTGTCACCACAAACGACCCCCAAAGTGACAGAGTTTACCAGCATTTTAACTCTCATTGGACAGCAAAGGTGCGCTCGGCATGTTGTCATGACAACAACGGACCAATGAGAAGGGATTTGAATGCACCAGGTGAAAAGGAGCAGCCCCCGGGTGCACGGCATAAATGAGTGCGATTTATGGATATTCGGGACTGCATTCACGTGACTCCGTCAGGGGGAAGCGTGGATCAGTCCGCTGTCAGCTGCAGTGTTATCATGTTTGTCTTTGTCTTTGTTATTGTGTATGTCTTTGTCTCATCATCCTCATCATTCTGTTGCATTAAACCTTTTTCTTAAATTCTCAATTCGACCCTCGAGCCTCCTTCCTCAGAGATCCAACAGAACACGACGTTAGTCTGAAAAATTCTAACAGATGGTGACCCTGACGTGATTCTCTGAGGAAAAGGACGGACAAATTCAAAAGACTGGATCATGGTGAGTTGCTGAATCTACACATGGGCCCGAAAACCTGAGAGGTGAGCAGAAACCCTGTTTTATCAAAACACTGCATAGCTTAGGTAGATGTGAAAACATTTAGACGTGAAGATTCAGAAGATCACCGCTGTAAGTCTGTAAAAGTAATGCGCAACTGAAACAGTTTTGAGGATGAGCTTAAGCAATGGTGTGTGTGACTGTTTGTCTTGAAAGAGGGTCTCGAGCCGACCGGGACGAGAGACCCGAGGATCTAAGCGATAGAGTCGCGTGCACTGTTTTAGAAGTCCGTTTGAAGTCGGCCGGTGAAGCCTGTTAAATCTTAAAATTAAAGTGATCGTGGAAGAGTCGACCGGGTGAACTTGTATAAACGTTTTGTTTGTTTGATCGTATAAAGTCGACCTAGTTTGAACCTGTTAAATTTAAGATTTGAAGCGATCATGGAAAAGTCGACCGGGTCACAGGAAAAATTTGTAAAATGTTCAGTAAAAGTTGACCAGGTTAGAACCGTGATAAATTTTAAATAAAAAGACCGAAGGGACGGCGACAGAGTTTTAGTCTCTGTGGGGCACGGAGGAAGAACAAGTCTCTAGAAGCCAGTCGAATGACTGTGAGTGGATCAGGCCTGGTGCGCTCTCTTTGCGGCGACGGCGGAAGTAAGACCCAGAACAGGGTTCCTCAGTTTTTTCCTCGTGACCATAGTCTAGAGCAGAGGTGGGTAGAGTAGCCAAATTACTTGAGTAAGAGTAAAAAAAGTACTTGGTGAAAAAACTACTCAAGTAGTGAGTCTTAACAAATTTGGCTGGGGTCAAGTACAATTAAAAATCAAAAACTAACTCAAGTAAATGTAACTCGTTACTACTCACCTCTTGACTAGAAGAATAGGAAATAATTTGATCTATATAGTCGAATTGTGTAAAAGATACACTTAGGAATTGTACAGAGGCGCCTAATGTAAATACATTTAAGTGGTGTAATTTGAGTGTTTTGTGATAAACCGTAGCCTGGTGCAAAGGTTGGCTGTGTTGCTGGGAGCTGGTAGAAGGCGGCTCCAGCTGTGCTGATGATGACTGTAAATAACTCATGGTATGGATATTTGATTTGTTGAATTGGGAACGTGCATGCTCAAGCAGTAGAAACTTGGCTCATTAAGAGGAGAATTAAATTGGAAACAAAGAAATTTGAGTTTTACTCTGCGGCAAAGGGAGGAAAAGATTTTCAATCACATTTTGATATTGCATAGTGGAGAAGGAAAGGGCCTCATCTCTTTTAGAAAATTTTATTTTTAAACACCCCAATAGATTACCTCTGATGAAATTGAACTGTGAGAGTTCAATTTCTGATGAGATTGTGGCATGTTGAAATGCTCCACAGAATAGCTGGCTTGATGTTTTGTGAGGAACTGCTGAAAAAGTGTGAATGGTTGATGTGAAACAATGTAAAGAGGGATTTGGAGTGCCTCAGAAAATGCATAAATGAGCAGCTAGCAGTTGAAAATTTGTCAAACACTGGACATTAAAATAATTAGTTTCATTTGATTACATCTTCTATTTCATGTTTGGTGTTGTCCTATGGGGACAAAGATTGGAATACATTAGTCTGGTTTAACTTTAAAATCTTTTTTCCTGCTCCCTCCTGTTTCAAAACCTCACTTGTTGTCTCCTGTGTTAATGAAGGACTGCCAAGGAGGGACTGGGGGTTTTCACACGTTAGTCTGAAAAATTCTAACAAACCCCAACCCTTTACCTCCACACAGTCTGCAAGACGGGGGAGAGAAAGAGGAAGAGCCAGTGGAAGAGGAAGGAGCACTCCACAACAGACTCCTACTCTGGAAGGTTCATGGCAAGGCACGTATGTGCAGATCATTACTCCACAGCAGCCAATATTCCGGCCAGCACGCAGACCCGGTAGCTAGTGTTGCGAATCCCACTTGGAGTGCCCGAAGTCTGGACACAATTAGCTAAGAAAGACTCTATGCTTAATTAAAGGTTAAAATGATTTATTAAAAAACAGAGCAATGCATTCCGGGCAGTAATACGTGCACGGTCCTAATGGAACTTGACTAATTCAGAGGTCCCTAAAAAAGGCGCTTAAACAGAGGTGCGCAGAGGTTATATGGGTCCTCCTTAAGGGAGCCCTATTGGTTCAAAGCGTCACTGGGCAGAGTATAACATCTTAGCAACAGTAATTCTATTGGCTGGGTGGGTGCGGCATGCCGTCGCAGTCTGCAGGAATGTGACTGTGTGTGTGTTTGTTTTGGGTATATTTCCTGTGATTTACTATGTTTTGCTGATTGTGGAATCAGCATGGCCTCAGCATGACCTTAGGCCTTACTATCTCATTTTGGAGTCCTGCCAGCTGTGGCTAACGCTCAACAACAAGATGCCGCCCCCACCTAGATGCCAAGCACAAGTTACAACATACTTCTCTTTTATTCAATATCTGACATGGCTTTTGTTTCATTTGCTAGTGCATAAGCTTAATCACAATACCTGAGTGTAATCACAATACCTGAGTATAATATTCCCACAAATTCCCCCTTTTCACACCTACTAGGTGTGAATCCTACCATAAGTAAGGAACCCTGTCAAAAACATTTTAGAATTCATTATAGTAAAAAATGTGTAGCAAAAGGATAATGTAGTAAAAACGTGTATAAAAGATAATATGGTAAAAATCGTATATCAAAAATAATATGGTAAAAAACGTATACAAAAATAATAATAATAAATGGTATATCCCCCTTTTCACACCTGTAAGGTGTGATAACTAACTCTCAATGTTGCCCTACTGGACACCTGGTCCCCCCTGCTCCCTCTCCCGCGTTTTGCCCCAGACATTTCTATTCTGCATTGTACAGGTGACTACAGACTATGCCCCTGAAGTTTCAGACCTTCCCATTGGTGTCTGGCTTCGGCTTTCCCCCACCCCATCACCCCTCCATGTCAATGTCCGGGTCAGAGTTCTCCTCCCCCTCTCCGTCCAATATCAGAAGGGGAAAAGTTCCGGCCTCTGGTGAGTAGGGTGGTGGTGCCTTTTCCTTAGAGAGAGCAGTGGAGATCAGGCGACCAGCCATGGTGCGCAAGCAAGGGATACAGCAACATCCGCAGGTAACTAGAATGGCAACAAACACAGCAATAGAAACCATAAGGGAAATCATCAAATCTTTCCATTTGCCAAACATGTTAGACATCCAATCTGAAAAGGGGTTATCAACACCTGATGCCTCATGCATCTCCTTGGATAGAGCCTTCAGTTGGTTCAGTGCCCTGGTCACTTTCCCGTCCGGAGCAGTGTTGTCGGGTATGACGGTGCAGCACATCTCTCCAAACATCGCACAGACGCCCCCCTTTTCAGCCAGCACCATGTCCAGCGCCATCCGATTCTGCAAAGCCATAAGAGAAGAGGGGGCCATCTGCTCGGCCAACCCGTCTATAGTGTCCCTAGTGGCGTTAGACAAGCGTAAAACATTATAATGCACGAAATTAATCCTATCCACGTTCTTGTTGGGAGTGATTGGGAAGAGTGCCGAAATAATGGGAATGTTTTCAAAGCCCGCGGATACTTGGTCTACTAGTTTGTACTCGTTTGGGACGCGCGAGGCACACCTATAGCATCTACGTACGTGGGGGTGCCTACATAGGGTCAAATGCAAACGTTGATTACTTCAGGATGTATGCGGCGCCTTTGGGTGAGTCTCTGGGGTAGGGTTGGCGTCACTTTGACACGGTTTCCGACTATGGAGATGGGCATGGCTAATCTAATCATGGCGCAAACGCCTGAAGTTCTCGCAGGGTATTTTATCTGAGAGTATAGTTTCAACCGTCCGCAATAGTAGAATAATCCTAATCTAGAAACATTGCCTACATTGTGCGAGCCGTCGCCACTATTGCCTAGGACGGTGCGATTGCACCATTCTTTGGGAATAATGCCTAATTTAATTATGCCTTGTCCAGAGGCCGTGAAATTAAAACATTGGTACCGGGCTCCTTCCCTTTTACAGCGGTGAAATAACCTGGTTTTCGTAGCCTGGTGGGTAGATTGACCCTAGGGTGGGGCAGTTAACAGGGTTTTTGGTTCGAGTCAATTTGATCATGCATCTGTATCCTATTTCGTCTGAATCCGGGTACAAGGGGCCGGTTCTGTATACATAGCAGGACGGATTTTCTGATCTTGGGCATTTTGTACCAACCACCTTACCCATATGTTATCGCTTCCGCCCTATTCCCATCATGACACAAATTAACACTGCTGTTCTTCTCCCAAGCCTAAAATTTCTTTTAGGCTTGTCCTCATCGTCCAGACTGAGGACTGTCTGGACTCCCGAGCAGCGCCTAAGCAGTCGCTGCATTTTCAGATCGGATTGTGTGTCCGCTAAAGTGCGGGTTGGAGGATCTGCTGGGGCACAATGTGTCAGGTGATGCCAAGGTGCGCCTGATTTACCTTTGACCTGGACCGAGTATGAAGTAATCTCCTTCACTTCGCACGGACCAGTCCACCTGGGGTCGGCCCACTTCCTCTTGTGAACCTTAACCCTGACCCAGTCTCCTACCTTGATGGTCCGCCTCTCGTCCTGAGTGGGTGCTGGCTTCTTGTAGGCTTTCTCCACCTGGGTAGAGAGGGCTGAGACCAAAGAGGTTAGTTCATTCATGTAGGCAGACATTTCCACCTGTTGTACATCCAGTGATGGCATATGACCTCCATCATTGGGTGGTCCTGGCATTGGTCTGCCAGTCAAAATCTCGTGGGGTGAGAGGTGCGTCTCTCCCCTTTGCGGCCCTCATGGCCATGAGTGCCAGGAAGGGCCTCCACCCACTTCATCTTGCTCCCATGGCAGACCTTGGCTATCTTAGCCTTCAATGTCTGGTTGGCCTTTCCACCAGTCCCTGGGACTGTGGATGGTATACCGACCCGAATGAGTGTGTGATGCCCAAGGCAGCCTCAACTTCTTTCAACATCTGGTTGTTAAAGTGGGTGCCATTATCTGATCTGATTCGTCTTGGAACGCCGCACCGTGGTATCAGTTCAGTTTTTAACCATTTTACTACAGTCTTTCCATCTTCATGTCTAGCTGGGATAGCTTCTACCCACCTAGAAAATCTGTCTACCATTACCAGCAAATATCTCTTCCTTGCACTACATTGTCTGCTCCCATATCTGTATAATCTATACTGATGTCTTGGAAGCAGGCTGTTGGAACCGGAAAGAGCCCATCGGCGTGGTGAATGGTCTTCTTGGGTTGTGGGTCCCGCACACTTCGCACTCAATACAGAGTCACCATACTGTCCATGCGGGTGCCACCACAATTGTGTCATGTTGATCAATGTCTGTCTTTTTCCTTCATGTGTGGGTCGGTGTGCCTCTGGCAGGAGCATATGGCAGAGTTTGGTGGGTGCCACTAGTCTTCCGTCATGGGCTCTCCAGAGCCCATCTTCACCTTTCGTGGCCCCTTTCCTTTTCCATTCATTCCACTCGTATGCTCCTGCCTTTGCTTGAATCTCTTTTATGTCTTCTGGTGTGAGACGTGGGAGTGGTTCTGCTCTCACAACCATCATCTTGGGCGAGTAGCCTCCTGCTCTCTTTGCTGCTTGGTCCGCAGCATCGTTCCCAGCGCTCACCCTTGAGTTGGCTGTGTCGTGTCCTTTACATTTCATGATGGCCACTTGCCTGGGGAGGGAGATGGCAGCCACCAAATCTTTTATTTGATGCCTGATCGGTGTTCCTGCCGCTGTTGTGTATCCTTGTCGTTCCCACATCGGGGCATCGATGTGTGCTGCTCCATGGGCGTATGCCGAGTCCGTATATATATTGACCGATCGTCCTTCTCCAATTTTGAGTGCTGCTGTAAGTGCTTTTATTTCTGCCACTTGTGTTGTTCCAGAATCCCTGATTCCAGTTCTTTGTGACCCCCATCTGCTGTTTGTTGTACCACTGCATAAGAGGCTCTGTTGGTCCCATCTTCCTGTTTGTAGCAGCATCCATCTGTGTAGAGCCACATGTCGGCGTCAGGGAGTGGGTCATTTGAGAGGTCTGCGCGTACCTTGCTCTCTTGGACAGCTAGTTCAGTGCAGTCATGTGGTTGGCCTTGCTGTCCCAGGTTTGCTGCCATGTTACGCTCTGTGGTGACATATGAGATGTGTGGTTGAGTGCAGGTCTGTTGTAACTTGGACTTACGTGCTGCACTGTAGGAAAATTCTTTGCTGGCCAGAAATGCTGAGACTCCGTGGCTTGTGTGTATTTGGAGTGGATGGCACATGACCACGTGTGCAGTTTTATCGCCTTTGCCAATGCTGCTACATATCGGGCACATGTGGTCTGTCCTTTTTCCACGACATCAAGTCTTGAGGAGTGGTACATCAGTACATGTCTCTCTCCCCCTTTTTTCTGCTACAGGACGGCATTGAGGAAGCCGTTCTGTTCAGAAACATCAAGATGGAATGGGGAGGTGTAGTCTGGTGCCATCAGGGCTGCTGCCTGAGCTAGGGCCTGTTTGAAGTCGGTGAAGGCTGCTTCAGCTTCTGCTGTCCAGGGCAGAGGGGCTGTGAGGTTGCGGTTGCCCGCTTCTGCCAGTAGGGAGCGGAGGGGGCGGTCCTGTTGGTATAGTCGGGGATGTGTGAACGACTATAGCCAGTGAGACCCAGGAATGACAGCATCTCTGACACAGTGAGGGGCAGCGGATGTCTGAGGATGGAGTGCCTGTGGTTGGTGGAGACCCCTAGGCCTGCGGCTGATATTTCTCTGCCCATAAACACCACCTGTCTTCGTGCTATCTGCACCTTTTCTCTCTTAATTTTGTAGCCTTTGGTGTTGAGGAAATAGAGGAGGGTCTCGGTGGTGGTGAGGCAGGCTAGGGCCGTTGTGGCGGAGGGGGCCAGGACACTTGTGGTGGGGGCCCCATCAGCTGTGCCATGGTATAGACGGCTTCGGGGGTTACCTGGACCATTGGGGCTTGTGGGGGAGCAGGCTCCGGGGTTGGCTGTACTGCTACCATCTGCTTGTCCTTTTCCTTAGCTTTGTCCTTGTCCTTTTTGGACATTTCTTCGAGTTGTCTGCGCAGTACCTTTGCCTTCAGGGTCTTGAGCTCGGAGTCCTGACTCTCCTGTGCCTTCTGATGTCTTGTGAAGTGGTGACGGATGTGCTCAGCCCACATGGTAAAGTCCATTTGTGTGAATCCCACCACACTGTCCAGCTGTGCGATTACTGCCTCCGGGAGCCCCTTAGTGACGGATAGCCTGAACATCTTGGTGTCTGATGGGGAGTGATCATAGGGGACTCTCATAGCCTTTTGCCATGCCTTCTTTGCTCTTGCCAGGTAATCATCAAAAGCTTCTCCGGTCCTGCAGCGCAGCTCCTGTAGTTCTAAGTCATTTCCTGTGGTGGGATACTGCCGATGCAAGAACGCCCACAACCCCGTTCCAAACTGTGTGACTGGCATGGAGTCAGGTGCTAAGGGTCCCAGTCCGATGGACAACAGGAGGCGCACTGCCTCATCGTGTCCCATCTTCTTTCCCAGTACTCCTCTAAAGTCCCCGAGACAGAGGTCGTTTCCTGAGGTGTGGGACTGGAAAGCTTCCTTAAAATGTTCGGCTCCGCCAGAGGGAGGGCAGTTTGGCACACAGTGCATCCAGATCCCCAAACGAATACGGTGTATACATCAAGGTTCCTCCTCCTCCAGGTACTGGTCTTAGGGGCATTTGATGGGATCCTGAGGGGTGGTCTGCTTGTCGTAGTTGGTCTTCCATTTCTCGTATTGATTCCTGTAATTCGCGCATTCTCTCCTGGTTCTCTTGTCTCTCTTTCTCCAGTCGTGCAGAGCGCCGAGGCAGTCCTGCTTGCAGAGTCTTCAAGCTGAATGTTCCTAATCTTCCCTCCAAAGGTGCCAGTCAGTTCCATCATGCAGGTCTGTCCCTCCAGGAATCCCAACCCTCC
>JABXJD010002743.1:0-45085 GCA_013375575.1 Percina caprodes | reverse complement strand
TAAATCTTCAGCATTGTTGTCAGACACTAATATTATCGTTACCGCCAGTGGGATTTTGCTGCACAGTTTAAGATCTGTTATCCGATCTCGAACGAGATGACTGTAGATCAACATTTTCATCATGTTTAAACTTGTAAGAGCAGCTATGAAAAGTCAGCCAAGACATCAGTTATGTCCTGTCCTGCTCGTTTCTAGAATGCTTGTCAGCAGGCGTTGCCCAGATCTATGCACACTTTTTTTTAAAGTCTAAAATACAAGTCACAATGAACAGTGCCATGTTTGTGCCATTATTTTTTTAAAACCATATTATGGTATTTTTGTCCTGTAAACTGCAGATGGCACAAAACCTGGAATGTTTTCTGGAAAACTTCCATTCTCAAATTCACAATTTTGATCTTTTATGTAAAGTTAAACAATACAACCAAATGTATTGTTACAGGCATTAGGCAGTTTGTACCTTAATTTTGAACTGCATCAGAGAGCACACATTGTTTGTGAATCTATATGTGTATGTTGCTCCACAGACCTAAACCTGGTGGTGATAAACAACCCAATTGGTTGTGAAGTTTAAACCATAAAGGGTTTCAATTGTATTTGTATCACCAGGATGCTTAACTTTCACTATTCAAAAATCTAAGTAAAAATTCAGTGGGGGCTGCAACCAAACATACCAGAGGCAAATCCAACAGACACATTGCTGAAATACAGATTTATCATTATATTCATACTTTTAAAAGGCTAGCTTTCGTCAGGTTGACAGAGGGAGTGAGCATCACAATTACTCAACAGCAGTGACAATAGTAACAGCCGTGATGAAAGAAGAGGTGTCAACTTAACTGATTTGACTTATTAACTGAAGTATAGAAGTCATTTGCTTGAATCCTCAAATTGCCAGGTGGTGTGTGAGTTGTTACTGCCTGAAATATTTAAATTATATTTTGCTCTAAGGTATGGTTATATGGCTAAAGAATATCACCAGTTTTCTGTGGCACTTGTGATAAAGTGTAACTCAAATAAGTATTTGTAAAGTCTGTAATTTCTCTGTCATTCCCACAGGATGTGAGTTTCTTGGGTTCAGCCCTGGTGAGCCGGTCACAGTGGTCCTAGAGGATGATGGGACGATAGTACAGGATCAAGCTTACTTTTTGTGTTTACCTTCAAACACAAAGTTCATGCTGTTGCATGAAAAAGAGACATGGTCTCCGGGTCGCAGGAGTAAGTAGGTTTAATTCTGTCTGAGATTTGTCTAGATTCTGGATTGATTCTTCAACATGAAATGCACATCATGTACTTTTGATTGTAGTGGATGGTGGCACGGCTTGGATGGCCAGGGATTCTATGGTGCTGGAGGCAGATACTGTGGACAGCTTTAGTGCTGCAGCACGCTGGTGGAACCTGGCTCAGCAGCTGAAGCAGGACCTTGCCAGCGTCATCCTCATGTCTGAGGCAGACCTACAGGTACCAGCATTATGTACCAGATTTGTTGTCACTATCAGATTTGTAATGTTTGATTTGTTTCTTATTGTCAACAATTCCCATGGAAAGACGCACACTAACAAATTGATCCGACTTACAAGTATTATCTGTTCGGCCAAAGCCTGATATGCTTTTTCAATTTTGCCAATGTCACAAACTAGTAGATCGGCAATGTCTGCAATGAAAGCAGTGCCTGGATGTTTGTCACGTGTGTTTTAGAGGTGTTGAATGTGCAAAACCAAAAGAAAGTGATGCAGGATGGATGCCAGCTGTAGAAACGGAGGAACAGCATTCATAGCTCAAGGGCCCGGTAGAGCCTAATAAGCTGCTGACCCTCCCATGTTCCGTGTTAAGTAACAATTGCTAAACTCTACAGTGCCCAGCAGAAACTACTGAGCCTTTTAAATAATGATGTTAACCATTTTAAAGATTTACATCTTCATTAGGAACCTATGGGGTCACAGACAGGGTAGAGAAGTAAGAAAGTATTGAGAGCCACACTGTCTATTGTTGGTTTTGGTCTTTTAATGGGATTTGTTGATAATTAAAAAAAAAAAAAATATATATATATATATATATATATATATATATATATATAACTAGGGTTTGGTTTTGAGAACCAGTTACAAAATTCTTCAATACATTAGGAAATTAAAATGGTTGAGCGGAGTGAATAGCAGATGTAGTAACATCAACATGCAACGGTCTTCAGCTACAGAAAGACACAGGGTAACTTGTTAGCTTACTGGTAGCCTGGAACTGCACTTTTCGAGACACCACGGCCGTTGCTGGAGTCGAAAATGTCAGATAAACTGTTAAAACTTCCCTCGAGTTAGCAGTGTGGCAAAACATTTTTCTTCAGTTATGGAAACAACGAATGGTAAAGTATGTTGGCACTGACAGCGACTGCATGGTGCATTCAGGTATCAGAATCGTTAAAACCAAACAATACCCAACCCAACCCTACATATAACCCCAGCCTTATCATTTAAATCACTACTTTAAATCTTCCTTCAGACTCTGAATAAGCAATCATTAATAATAATTTCAAAAAAGATATTGTAGAAGATTTCATCTGCTATACTTTTTGCTTTGCTGTTCATTCCATCCTGAGATTGTTGTTCCATTATTATTTGTTGTTGCTGTGAAGCACCACATAGACTTGCTGTAGACTTCTCAAAGTTATAGTAAATTTTTTCTATGTGTCACCTGCTGAGCCAGACCTTAGTGGATGCCCCATGCCCTGAGCTAGCCTCTGCTATGGGCTTTGAAGAAAAGAAGGCAGAGGATCTGCAGGAAACACTGCAGGGAGTTTTGGACCGACGAGAAGAGGAGAGGCAGTCAAAGGAACTGCTCCAGCTCTACCTCAAAGCTGCGGTGAAAGAGGACCAACAGCAGGAAGTGCCAAACCAGCCCAGCCAGGAAGGTAAGGCTGCGTCATTGTGTGGTGGTTTTTTATTTGGAAATGGTTAATCTTGGTTTACCCTTTATTGTTTTTTTCAGACCTAAATTAGTTTATAACAATAACATAACAAATGTTAATAATATTACATAATATTTTTACATAGGATGTTTGCTGTAAAAATAATATACGTTTTTGACTCTTACAATGCCAGAGGTAACCATATTCATATCTTTCCTTTTATCCTATACAAATTCAAATGAATAGCTGTGAGCCATTAGCGTGACTACAACATCCAGCAAAATAATCAATATTAGCCATTGATTGTGTAGCCTGCGGGAATGATCCAAAAACAGCTTGTTGACAATGTGCAGGTACATCAGTAACAAAACCTTAATCAACATATCAATATCTTATCACAATAAGTAATTCTGAGGAATCGAGAACTCCTACATAATTTTCAAAAAATTCTATATATGTATCTTTTGAAGAACTAAAAACCCTATTTTATTCAATAGATTATTATTTGAATACAACCTTTATTTTTTGTATGTGCACATTGGTAAAGCATGTAGTCACAACAAAATAATTAATCAAACAGGAAGAATTTAACTTGAAACAATAGCTTTTAATTAAAACATGCATGGAATGAAAACAACTGTATTTATTATTTTTTAAGATGTTATTTTTCTTAGTGCCAGCTCTTACTGCTAAATCAGTAAAAATCAGTCTATTCCATCTGGTGCTTTGTTGTATTTAGATGGCTCATAAGAAAAGAGCTGTTCTTGTTCCTTTTGGCCACCAGATGGAACCATTGTTGCTGCTGAATAATCCCACCTTTTGTGGTGATTTATTGTAACTATACCCTTATACAAGACATGATTCTGAAAGAGATTCAATTTTAATGTGTCAGGGGCTGGAGACGTGGAGGTGGATGCGATGGAGGTGGACTCTGCATCCGGATTCATGTCCAGGACAATGATGGTCCTGAAAGGCAAAACAAGCCCAGAGACCAGACTCTCCACTGAGGAGCTGCAGGTAATCCATTCACAACGACATGGGATAAATTATCCTTCAGGTATTTCTGCCAGAAAGTCCTTTCTGAAAGGAATTTCACCTCTTTCTTCCAGCAGCCAATATAATCAAACAAGGCTTTAGTCAATGCCTTACCGTTTTCACTTTCAGTCCCAATCCTGTTCAACTGGTATTTGAAGAAGTTGCGCTGTGAAACCGCTCTGACCGGTACTGGGAGAAGTTGCACCCCGAGCAACCATCCAGAGCTTGCTTTTTTTCATCAGCGTGGCCTGTTTTACGGCAGACATGTTGACATGTTATAGTAGGAAAAGCACATGTGTATTCAAAACCATTAATGATGGCTCCATTCCACTTAGGAGAGGCCCTGGTAGTGTGCATGCTGACTCACTGAAATCACTTACTGGGACACTTGATGGAATTGAGCCATTGTTAAGGTTATCAATTTCAGCTGTGCTTTTCCTACTCTGACAAGTCAAAATGTCTGCCATCAAAAAGGTCTACAAAGGTGCCCCGAGCAGTTCGATTCAGTCACCGGTGTCTTGTTCAAGGGTATATGGCAGTTCCCAGGAGGTGAACTGGCACCTCTCCAGCTACCAGTCCACACTCCGTATTTGGTCTGCACAGGGACTTGAACCAACAACCCTCCGGTTTCCAGGCCAAGTCCCCACGGACTGAGCTACTGCCACCCCAAACTGACTCTAATACATTAGAATTTGGTTTACCGTAAATGATAACAGATATACTAGCTGAGCTACACGGTAAGCAATAAGTATTTTGTATTTAATTCAACAGTATAATTACAAATGAAGCAAACTCTGGCTGGTGGGAGCGGAGTGGGACTTGTGGTGAAAGTAAAAAGGGCCGATCATTGGTGGAAGCCTGTTTTTTTTTTTTTTTTTTTATTAATAGGCTGCTGGATAAAAGGGGTGAGAGTTCTGTTAAAAAGGGCTTTCTGGCAGAAATCCCTGAAGCATAACGTCTTCCATGTGCGATCTGTATGTAATCCAGCAGCTGTAAAAATGATGTAGCAATTGAAATCTGCAAGGCCACATACACAACCCATACTGTTATCAGTGTCTCTACTAAATAATTCAAAACAACATTTACCTTAGCTAAAATGCAAGTATAAGATTGTGTCCCTCATTTACATACACAAAGAGAACAAAAAAAAAAAAACTTTTAATCTAATTCAGTCCAATACACTGCTATGTACAGCCTCAACTCTGACAGTGTCAACAAAAACTGAACATTATAAGCTTCACAAAGGATAGGATTTATTACAGGGATGTCTGATTGGATTGTATTAGTTTGTACAGGGGGTTTGAAAGTTTTGGCACACCAGGTAAAATGTTTTATTAATGTGCATAAAGAAGCCAAGAAAAGATGGAAAATTTTCCAAAAGGCATCAAATGACAGATTAGACATTGGTATTATATGTCACAAAAAGTTAGATTTTTATTTCCATCATTTACACTTTCAAAATAAAAGAAAACAAAAAAATGGCGTCTGCAAAGGTTTGGGCACCTTGCAGAGTTAATACCCCCCCCCCTTTGGCAAGTATTACAGCTTGGAAACACTTCTTGTGGCCAGCCAAGAGTCTTTCAATTCTTGTTTGAGGTATCTTCGCCAATTCTTTCTTACAAAAGTCTTCCAGTTCTTTGAGATTTCAGGGCTGTCTGTCACGCACTGCTCTTTTAAGGTCTAGCCATAGATTTTCAATTATGTTGAGGTCAGGAAATTGTGAAGGCCATGGCAAAATCTTCAGTTCACACCTCTTGATGTAATCCACCGTGGATTTTGAGGTGTGTTTAGGATCATTATCCATTTGTAGAAGCCATCCTCTCTTTAACTTAAGCTTTTTCACAGATGGCATCAAGTTAGTGTCCAAAAAATTTGCTGAAATTTTATTGAATCCATTTTTCCTTCTACTCGTGAAATGTTTCCTGTGCCACTGGCTGCAATACAACCCCAAAGCATGATTGATCCACCCCATGCTTAACAGTTGGACAGAGGTTCTTTTCATTAAATTCTGTGCCCTTTCTTCTCCAAACGTACCTTTGCTCATTGTGGCCAAAAAAGTTCTATTTTAACCTCATCGGTCCACAGAACTTGTTTCCACAATGCATCAGGCTTGTCTTTATGTTCATTTGCAAACTTCAAACGCTGATTTTTGTGGTGAGGACGTAGAATAAGTTTTCTTCTGATGACTCTTCAATGAAGATGATATTTTTACAAATATCTCTTTATAGTGAAATTGTGTAGCACAACTCCAGTGTCTGCCAGGTCTTTCTGGTTGGATCGTGCAGTCAAACGTGGGTTTTAAATAGCTTTTCTCACAATCCTGCGAGTTGTTCTGTCTGATATTTTTCTTGGTCTTCCAGATCTTGCTTTAACTTCCACTGTTCCTGATGACTGCCATTTCTTAATTACATTCCAAACAGAGGATATTGTCATCTGAAAACGCTTTGCTATCTTCTAAAAGCCTTCTCCTGCTTTGTGAGCGTCAACTATTTTCAGTTTCAGTTTCCTAGACAACTGCGTAGAAGAACCTATGGTGCTGATTGTTGGGGCAAGGTCAGATGAGTCTGGGCATTTGAAACCTTAAGGTTGACATCACCTGGTCTTTCCAGATGATGATTGAGAACAAACCATGACACTGTCAGGTCTCAGCTTTCCAAAGGGGGCGGTGCATGCTATAAACTCTGCAGGGTGCCCAAATTTTTGCAGACGCCATGTTTTTGTTTTCTGTTATTTTGAAAATATAAATGTTAGAAATAAAATCTAACTTTTTGTAACATATTATACAAATGTCTAATCTGTCATTTGATGCCTTTTGGAGAGTTTTCCATCTTTTCTTGGCTTCTTTATGCACATTAGTTTTAATTTAATTAATTAATTAATTAATTTTACCTGGGGTGCCCAAACTTTTGAACCCCACTGTATATGTGTATCTAAAAATGATAAGCCAATATAACGTCTCACATGCTCACATTTCCAGCGTTTGAAATGACGCCTCTTCCATGTGTCTTTAGATGGTAGTGACCAGAGGGATGGAAGCTATGGAGAAGCTGCTGGGCTGGGACAGAAGGAGGACGTCTGCACTGCTGCAGGCCTGTGAAGTCGAGCTGAGCAGGCGTCTACAGCAGGTTCAGGCTGTGCACTCCATCAGGAGCCACACACAGCTGGACAGGGAGCAGCACGCGGAGGAGGGTGTAGAAATGCCAGCCCAAGGCAGTAACTAGACCAAAGCTTCACCTGAGCAGAGACTGATAAGAATTTACAATACCTGCCTCTGGGTATGAAGAATGGGATTTACCCTATGTTACTGATAGTATCCATAATGCTGCAATCCATGAATGGTTATGATGTTGATGTTTGCTTCATTATGTAAAACTTGCAAACCACTTAAATGCTTTTTCCTCAAGAGGAAAAGTCATTTGCACAAGTCATGTTTATCAAAGACATGCTGGTGTTAACTACGGGCATCAGCTTTCTATTGGCTCCTTTTTTTGATGAGTGCCATGCTGTGAAAATACTCACAGATAAACATATCCATGTGAAACTTTTAAGCAAAACATTTTGAGAAATATGCTTTCTTGCTGAGAGTTGGGTTGAGAGGATTGATACCACTCTCATGTGCCATCACCCAGGTAGCTTAGCTTAGTTTAGCTTAGCGTAAAGACTGGAAATGGGGAAATAGCTAGCCTGGCTCCATCCTAAGGCCATCAATTACACTTACCTGTGGACCTAAATGTGGTATTTGTGGTATTCTCTACCAAAGGCACAAAACCAAAATAACTTGTACAGCCCTGGGTTAGTGCAGACAAAAACTGCAGGCAGGTTTATACTGAAAGAGAAAATTGTTTCTAAGATATATAGAAATCAACCAAATATATTAATAAAAGCTAAATTTGAATGTGGTAATTAGACTAATTTTTAATTCTAACAATAAAGAGTACAACAATATAAAATTTGTAACACTCCATACAGGGAAGCTTCACTGAACACATGATGGGTGAGAATGACATGAAGTTTAATCTTTGAGTTGAATAGAACCAATATTTCTGGATGAGAGCTCCTTTAAGACCATTTATTACAGTTATAATATTATTGTTTATTACAGCTATTATTGAAGTTATGTAACAGTCTAGTGGCTGTGTAATGTAAGATGGTGTGTGTGTAGTGGGTCCAGGTCTCTGTGACTCATAGGCCATGTAGAAAATAGCCTTTGTCATGCCTGTCATCTCATCATCGATCTCTTGAACAATAAACACATACGTTTGATGGTGGATGAATTTGCATAGGGGTTGTCTTTTTGTGTTGTGGAGAGATTGAAATGTCATGACCGGCTTGTACTTTAGTATTAAATACAGGGATAAGTAGAGCATTTATCAAGGTCTCCTATTTAGTCAGGATTATGTCTACGTCACACGGTTTTACCAAAATTAAGCTGTCACTCTGCTGTTTTATAGCCCTGTTAAAATTGTAGTGTCAGTTCCCCAACACATTTACACTTTGTATTTAATCTTAACATGCAGGACAAACACTACATAAGAAGTTGTATATGAGTGTACATTATTTCCTTTAGCTTGGCTTTTCTAAACGTATTGAAAGGTATTTTCTAAAATAAACCAGCCCTCAAACTTTTGACCGTGCTGTTTTTCTTTATAAATGAATATTAAATGTATGTAGCACTGATAAATCTCACTGACCGACACAATACCGTATTCTTGAGACTCAACTTCCTCTAAGACTTAAAAGTTGACCATTCAGTAGTGAGATAGAACTTTGGGCTCAAAGCTAGGGCCTATTTTTATGTGAAAATTAAATTTATATACCGATTAATGAATGCGTTTCCATATTCAGAAACAAAACAAAAACAAAAACAGTACAATTTTTGACAGTGAACCTCCTTGATATCTCTCCCAAATTAGTTGCCTTAAACCGTTCAAGTTTTTACACAAGGTGAAACTTAACAGGTCAAGTTGTATTAACACAGACTGGTAAGTTGATGCAGTAGACAAATCAAGTTTATATTAGTAGTCATTACTAAAAATCATTAGTAAACATAATTTACTTTTGTTGAAATTGATAAATCTGATACATCACAGCTCTACTCAGAACTATAGAAAGTAATCATTTTTATGAATGTGTTTATTCTAGTATATCAGAATAGTCTTAAGAACTGTCTATTCTATACATTGGCTCCAGTAAGACAGAAAGGCTGACAACGTACAGACTAATTTCCCAAAGCCCACTGCATAGATCTGGCTGATTAAACTCTACCTCACTGCTCAGACCCTATCAGTCCCCACCCGCATCTAGGTCATGGTGCAATAATAAATTCATACAAACATAAACACTAAATCAACCACACAAAACTAAAACCCAGATAACATAAATGCATACCAAAAACAGTAACAAAACATTCTTAAAACACACTTTAACAAGGATAGAAAACCGTTCAGAACACATTTATTTTTCCACAAGTCTTTACATCGCTTCAACGCAGAACAGTTCAAATGATCCCGCCCCTCGCATACAGAAACTTATCTCCGCTTAATATAATCCGTGCACTGCATTCTTAAACTGATTATTACAAACAACTAATGTGATTTAGTAATGAATAGGGTTTTTAAGAAAACATGAAAGAATAAGTAGTGACCTCTGAAAAGTTAACTACAACTATGTTGTCAACAAAACAGGGATGGGCATGTTAGCTACAAGCCTACTGGCTGCATGCTGCTGCTAGATAATTTCCAACTGTGGGTTAATGGGTTTCATGGTGTGCGTAATTCCTGTGGAAATGTCTCTGACTATGCTGAATGAACAGTTGGAATCGAGGGGTATGGGAGCAATCGGTTACACATGTATCACACTGTCTTGGTGGATTAGATTATGAGTAAACAGTGCTCGAGTAACAACTGCAAGTTTGCTCTGTCAGTACCCAGTTTGAGGACTTTCAGAAAACACGTCTCCACCTAAGGCCTTGCTATTTGGTTGGGTTGCAAATGTCAAGGTGATGTATGGGTCAGTACATTCTTTGCCTTGCCGAGTTGTGGTAGCCTTCAAAGTACAAAGTACGTAGCAGCATAACAGTTCAATTAAAGTTAGCATAATGAGGTTTAAAAAAAAATCAAACACTGCAGTAGCAGAAACATAAATCATCACAAGTGCGTTTCTTTCTCACATTCAAGCGTGCTGTTTTGCCCCACTTGTGGTCCACAGATGGAGGAAATATCAGCAAGTGAATGCAAAAGTGTCAAATAAGAGGCTATTTCATGGGACTGAAGAACCCCATAATGACTGTTTTGATAGAGCGGTAGAGTTGCATAATGTATGAAGGATAAACGACTAAGATGCACCGCTTTCTCAGACCCAATGACTGACTTCCAGAATACTGCATGGAATAATTTGTTATTTCTGACAGAGCATTAAAACCTGTTTTTGTCTTTAGCTGAAAAAGAGCAGAACAATTTGCATTCAGTTACATTACTACTAAGAATGAGGAATACTCCCTCTTGTTTAATTAATATGCTTGACTGATCACATGTGGCTACAGGTTGTATGTTATGGATTTTTTAATGAACATTTTTATCTAATATAGACACATATATTCAGTATGTTCATAAGTCAAAGTGTCTTTTTATTCATAATTCGCACGTAACATAACAATAAAACGCCCCATGCAAAAGTGGTTAAAAGAGGATTGTGTTATTGAGATTATGGCATCATCTCACCAAAAAAATCATAAAACAATGAAAATTAGATTACATATTAGATTCTATCAATGAAATTGCTTGACATATTTGTAGCACCATTGTCACAATGTCATATAACGTATCATAAGGATAAGGCTTCTGCTAGCATCATGCACAAACACAACATCCAAGCTTCATTACCAACATTATGGTTGTGTTATGTTGCCACAAAGTCACTGTGCCAAAGTTTCAGATAGCGTACAAACACCTAAATTGTTTATGTCAATAAACATCAGGATTCAGCCTTGACACTGGTATACTTGATCTTCCATCCCTTGTTTTTCCCACTAGGGTCGGATCTGAACGCAACGTGTACTTGGTAACTTCCTGTGTCAATGCGACCTGGTGGCATTGATCCACAGAAGGGTCCATACTCTTGTCCAGCTGTTGAAATCTTATGAAAAGGGAACATCAAATAAAAAGATTCATTAAATGCCTGACTGATTTATGTCTAGCCAAACTTAATTATGCGGGAAACGGCGTAGTATATCACCCAAAGAGGACAAGTCGGTAACAGACTGCCTCCTCAGGCATGAGGAGGAATACATTGTTTATACATGTTCATGCTCTAAAGTCACATGACTAACCTTCAACATGTCGTACGGACAAGGGACATCTGAGTGTCCCTCTACGTCAAAGGGTTCCAGGAAGTCCAAGATTATTCTGTAGCCCTCTGGCAGATGGATGGTGTGGTCACATTGACTCATTGAAGGGTAGGGACCCGGGTAGCCCGGACTGGCCAGAACCCCTGAGAGTGAGGTCAACACTTGGCTGTGGCATGGCACTGTAGGGAAGACTCACACACTCATTAAAATCTCACAAACATTTTGAGGCGTGTTTTAAATTAGATTCTGTTCGGTCCTCACTGATGATGATGAGCAGAGCTCAAGTAACTAAGTACAAATACTTTGTTACCTTACTTAAGTAGACATTTTGGGTATTCTTTACTTTACTGGAGTAATTATTTTACAGCAGACTTTTTTACTTCTACTCCTTACATTTCCATGCAATTATCGGTACTTTCTACTTCTTACATTTTAAAAATAGCCTTGTTGCTCCTATTTCAGTTTGGCTTGTTTTCATTCTGGCTTGTCATCGTTAAAAAAACACACAAAAAACAAAACCATATCCGTATAAATTGTGCCATCCGGACAGAGTGAATTTGATTGTGGTTGGAAGAGAAGTATAAACCAGACCATTCTGACACTCTATTAGTTTGTACGTGATCTATTGCACCTGCACATGACACAAATCACGTCACACTCCAGCACGGAAATATCAGACGTATGTAGCCTAGTATGAAGATGTCCGAGGCAGAGACTCAAGAGAACTCGAGCAAAATGTCCCAACCAAGCACAAGTGAGGAGGTTGGTAGCCAGGAAGACCAGCCAAGCCTTCTACATCCCTGGCCATACCTGGAAGAATTCTTCAAAATAAACCCTAGTATCTATAATTCTACCTGAGTAATGAATGTGAATACGTTTGACACCTCTGCTGATGAGTCTTATGAGCTACCTGTACTTTTTGAAGTTTTTTGTTTGGAAGAAAATATATATTTTTAATGTCTATTGAGACATTTCCTGGCATCATAAATTATGGGATTAATCTCAGTTTGCATTATTGCAGATGTTGTCCCAGCCAAAAACAAATGAGTATTGCAAAGAGGCTGTGTTTCTGTAATTCATATAATTAGTACAATCTGTAGGCAGATAATCATTTTTCCCTATTCATTGCATGATTTGTTTTGTCACCTTTTTTTCTTCTGGCAAAGCATTATAATTTAAGGCACATCAACTGGTAATTGTGATTAATTACCTAGTGTCAGTACACTATTTGTGCTGCACACAGATATCAATTTTTAATGCAATTTTGATGTTGCTTTTCCCTTAGGAATCGACAGTAATTAACCTTGCCTACACCAGCTGGCAGAGATCAACTACTTTATGCATCAGTGTGCTTTTTCAGTCTGAAATGAGTTAGCATGGGCCAGCTATGATAGAATGAAATCCAATCTAGAACAATCTGTCAACTGTGCCCCGTGCGAAATGTCAGAAAATAGTTTCTTTGAAGACTTCTGCAGTACTGTGAAATATTGCAGACATTTTGAAGACAAATTGCCAACAATTATATCATATTCCAATCATTAGATGTAATTACAAGTTTACAATATAGCAATCTGATCTCATGTTCTCATCCACACTTTTTTGCACAAATCAGAAATTAGCCGCATTTCAATATCTCAATACCACACTGACAAATTGTGCCACCTGAAAAACTTGCCCATTATTTGATTATATAATCAATAAAAGCTGAGGAAATAAAGCATGTTAAAGCCAATTACATTAAACAGAAGTCAGTGCACACTTCTGGAATTTGTTTATCTTTTGCCATTAACATCTGTTGTGTCTGGTAGTAGGAACTGAGCAGCAGTGTATTTAGCTTGAGAAACACATTATACTGAATTAAGAGAGATCAATATACAATCAAACACTGTGTACCAAGCTCTTAACACCGAACCTCCCTACACAGCTTTTGACTCACCGAGCTCGTAACATGCCTCTCTCGCTTTACTCTGCATGGCTCTTACCTGTGCAGGATCTTTTGTTGTCATGGAGAAGGTACCCTTGTCTGCACGTGCAGTAATAGCCACCAATGTAATTGTGGCAAAAATGATCACACACTCTTTCCCCATCTATCTTGGACAGACACTCATTGATGTCTGTAAGACAAAGAAAGGTTAGAGAGAGAAACACTTCACAGTAAATCTGTATTTTTCTTGTATTTAACTTTAAATGGGGGAAGTGAAAGTGTTTTCATATGAATGTCTTGTTTATCCTAAATGTGATTCAGGCAACGCAATCAGATAATACAGGATTTTTTTAAATTTGCAAATAACAATCCAATAAAAATCCAAGTAATTCTTCCTATTTACCTCCACCTTTACATTTAAACTGCCAATCTATCTTTAAAGGTCCCGATATATTATGCTCATTTTCAGGATCATACTTGTATTTTGGGTTTTTACTAGAACAGGTTTACATTTTTTAAAACACATACTTTTTTCTCTTACTCTCTGTCTTAATATTCACCCTCTGTTTAAAATTCTCGGTTTTAGTGCCTGTCTCTTTAAGCTCCCCTTCCTGAAAAAAATAAATTCTGCTCTGATTGGTCAGCGTTTCCGAGATGCAGAAGAGTTTGCTCTGCCATTGCAGCTGGGAAATAACTTTAACGGAACTGTAGCGGCACTTTTTACCTATATACAGTATACTGTAGTATAGTTATGACATTACAACCAAACAAAAGTCTTGATGGCTCATTTAAAGGCACAGTTTCTAATTATGGACAGTGTGCATTTCTGTTTCGATACTTTCACAGTATTAAAAGAAAAGACACGAAAGTCTCCCTTTTTATCATACAGGACCTTTAAATATATTGTGTTATTGCATTTGGATAAGCTGATAATTATAAGCAAATAAAGGAATTTTAATTTTAATTTATATGGTACTTCATTAACATTGTGTGCCATTGTTTTATTACTACTGCATTTTTGTTGTTAAATCTAAATCTAAATCTGGATTTTAAAATATGTGTGGATATACCTGATGATAAAAATACTGCTCTTATTCCTCTAGAACTTCCATTGCACATTGCTGCAATTACAGCAACCAAACATGTACCTGCCTTCTGGTAACAAACGTCACTGTTCTGAATCACCTTCTGAGGTGTAAAATGCTTGGAAGCCTGTGAATCGGCCCTCGTTAGAGTAGTCACTCCTAAAGACCACTGACATGAGATTTCCGGCTGAAAGGATGATGGTGTTCCTTGGGGTGCTTTCATAGTTCTTCTCTTCCTCACCACAGAACCGCAAGGTTTCATTCCCCTCTGTCAAAACCTGGTTTGACAAGGTCAGAGTCCTTTTAGTGAGCATGCTACAGTATTGTGTGCAGACACACAGAGTTGGAATTTCTTTGTTACCTGGATGTAGTCATATTCACACTGGTTTGAGGGTTCCATGCTGAAGTGGCTGAAGTAGAGTTTGACCCTGTGGCCATCTGGGACAGTGATGTTCCACACTACGAGCTGGTTGTCAGGGTATGGCTGGGGGAAGTTGGGGGAGGTGAAGCTGCCATATAACCCTGTCATTACCACACTCAGCGAGACATGGAGGAGGGAAAATAGGACAAATACACAGCACCCACTAGGCAAAATTAGGTGTGTTGGCAGCAGTTTCAAGGATTATTTTGCACAAACAAATGCTAAGTGACACTCACCTGGTCATGTTGGCTTTGCAGTCCCCGGATATATTTGCGTGTTTTGGAACGGTTCACCCTAAGTTATCTGAGGGTAAATGAACCCAGGCCGACATCTAGATAAACAAAGTGAGACAGGCACATGATCAGTCTGTCATCATCCCCCACCTCGCCTGGTCACAGAAATCTATCAAACTGATAAATGCCAGAATAATTTATATTTATTCTAATCTATAAACAATTTTACTTATTGTCACCTCCAATTTTTGTGGGTAAATGACAGTTTGGATGAATATGACACTAAATACTATTTCCTTGAGATTCATTGCATTCACAAAAAACAGAAAAGACAACAACAGCACTGACTTGGTTGTTCAAAGCAAACAAAATCTTTAAAAAACACAATTTTCTTTAGGTTTTGTCACCTTTAATTGGTAAAATATGTTCATTGTGATTTTTAAATACATATTTTAAACATAAAATTATTACATTTAAACATGTTTAAATACACTGTACCCACAAAATGTAACTGCCCAACCGTTTTATTAGCATGAGAAGAAGAAGGGTTAGGCAAAGAATCATAAATCCAAAGAACAGCCAGAAAATGCAAAAAAAAAGCAAAGACATGGCAACTTTGGCAAACTGGCAAGGACAGGGGTGGTAATATATTGCATGGCTGATGAGGAAAGTGGGTTTGAGGATGGCAGGTCTGGGGAGTGTTAGGAAAGAACTTGGCCTGTAGAAACTGACCAAGGGATGGAGACAGGGACAGAGAGCCAGGCCAGGCAAAACAAGCAACCAACTAGAAAGTCTTACTGACAAAAAAAGGAAAGGCTCAGGAGGTCTTGTGTGTGTGTGTGTGTGTGTGTGTGTGTGTGTGTGTGTGTGTGTGTGTGTGTGTGTGGGGGTGTGTGTGTGTGTGGGGTGTGTGTGTGTGTGTGTGTGTGTGCATGTGTGTGAATGAGAGGCAAATTGTGAAGCACTTTGTCTGTAAAGGTACAAAAGCTCTATATAAGTGCAGTCCATTTACCATTATTAGTGGACAGAAACACTCAGTGATACATTAACAACAGTTTCCCAGTAAATGAAACCAGATTGCATCATGTTTTTTTTTTTACGTCTGCAAAATGCTAAATTTAAGGTCAGTCTTCATTGTAAAGGCTTTTATAATAAAAGAATTACAGAGCCATCCTGCTGTCTTTTTTGATGGAATGTGGATATTGATGTTATTTAAAAGTGATGGGGCATTTCAACCAGCAACAAGTAAGCTTGCAATAACCAACACCCATTCCCCAACACTAAAGCACAAATGGCTAGTATTTGAAGTGAATAACAGTAATTATCTACGTAAATTACATCCCTGATGGAACTGTTTTTTAAATGGTGCCATAACCTTTTCCTTTTTGCATGATTGTGAGCTGGTGGGATGTTGAGCCACAGTGGAGTCTATACTGATGGCAGATGTTCTCCTCTTGGATATCTTCCAGCTGTCACTCAGGCATTGATGCGCCAGCAAAAACAACACCCTCTGACACTAAACAAAAAAATCCTGGAAAAGCTAATTTAATCATTAAAAAAACTGTAATAATTGTGGCGTTTATACTTTGTGCGTCATTCAGACCTAGGGTCTCATTTCCATGGCCTTTGGAAGTGGAAATTAATTTCAAGCTTCTGTGCTTTATTTCCGGAGAACTCAGTGAGATCCTAAAGGTGAAAATCGAGAGATCATGGAGGAAGGAGCTGCATCAACTTTAACAACACTGTAAACCTCCTGACAAACTCTTTTTAGCCTCAATTGCATTTTGCACAATTGCTTCAAACATATTTCACCCAGTTTTAATACATGGTACAGGTATGTCCTCTCTAAACTCCCTCATGAAAGAATATGTGCTGTTTCCTTCTTGGACTTGATTGTATTTCTGGCCATTCCTCTCATGTCGCTGGAGATTGCCACCTTGTGCTCATGAAACCGAAGAAGCATTGCAACAAGGGAATGGCTTGGAGTAAGTCCTGGTAAGCTGAGGGTGTTTGACTAATCTGCTGTAGCCTACAAGCATAGTTTCATGATCTCTCTCTCCTCATCTTATCGCTGCTCCTATTCAAACTCTGCTGCTGGTCATTGTCGGATGTCATGCGTATGATGACTATTCTCATGGCGTAGAGACCCACTTTGTTTTTTAATTTGACTGATCCACCACTGTCCAGTGTGGAGTGCTTAAATACTGGCTGATGGATGCTTTGGAATCTTAAGGATCCTCATTGTATGATTCATGAGCTTCATGATGGGGAGCGTGTGATCTGGTGGGTGCATTGCAATGTCTGCATTGCCCCTCACTAAAGTTGTACTCAGCTGTTCTAAGGATATTGTGTCTTGAACAGACTGTAGGCTCCTCTGCAGGCTCAACTTGATTAGCATGATTACTAGAAAACATATTCACTGTGGCAAGCCCCAATATGCGTCTTGAAGGATCAATTGAAAGAAAGTCTTTATGAAATGATTCTCTATAACCTTTACATTTTCTGATTCAGTATGAATAGCCACAGATGTCTGATAAGTGATGACGCCTTCAAATGTATTCTAGGGTATTAATGGAATACTGTCACCACATCAGTCAACACATTCTACTTGTTGGTTAGTGTATGCTACTATACAAAAGAACAGATAAGCAAAGCGTATTCTGCCTAAAGTAAATGAACCCTGATAATAAGCAAATCTCCATAATAGCTAATAAACATAACCAGTAGCAAAAATATATAAAATATACAGTATGACAGCTTCTATTGTTTACTCGTATTAGCTACGACTGAAAATATGAAATATTAAAATGGAATAAATGCAATATTTGTTAAATTAAACACACTCTTAACAGATTACTATGTTGTCATTTAAACCACGGATCTTCAACAGAGGGTCTGGGGCCCCTTGGGGGTCCTCAGAGGCAATGCAGTGGGGGCCTTAAATTATTGTTAATTTTTGAAAGCGTCTTAACATGAATCCAACATATTAGCAAATATAAATTCCCACTGAAAGGTAAGCCACTCACTAGGTAGCCATCCACAGATACAGTTCATCCTAAGGATTTACTGTGCCACATGTATTTTGAACAATAAAACATTATTTATAAAACCATGCCAACAATTAGTAGGCTATTTTAATGGCTTAGTATTCTATGCAAAAAAGATATGTATAAAGGCTTTAGGCCACCCTACACATTATTGTGGGCCCAGTTTAATAAGAAACGTTATACGTCAAACGTCAAAAAACCCATATATGATTTCAATTTAGTTAATTTTATTTATAGTATCAAATCATAACAAGAGTCCCCTTCGAGGGAACTCGAACTGCGTCGGTTACGACACTAAGGCGTTCCCATAGTGTGGTAACCGACGCAGTGTCTCGTTCCCCTATCTCGGGAACAAGGGTTACATGCGTAACCCGAGACGCTCCTTCCCCACTGCGTCGGTTACGACACTATGGGAACGCCTTAGTGTCGTAACCAACGCAGTTCAAAAGTTAAAAGTTAAAAGTTGCAGAGCAGCCAATCCTTTATAATGTGCTACTTGTTTGCTTAATTGACACTAACGTTTTAGTAACCTATTCCTTTAAAAAGCAGCTACAGACACCTGCACCTTTTCCATTGTGTGCTTAGCTATGCAGCTTTATAACCTTTTTATACCCTAAGGTCTTGCCTATTACACCCTCACGTTACACTTTAAGGTGTTAAAAACCTTTCATTTTACTGTTGCTAGCTGTGGACTGGAGGCAGTATTCAATTATACAGGTGATAATGAAGGGGAGAATCGCATAATCAATGTATTAAACCTTAAATTTGAATTCTAGGCAACAGTGAAATGTTGAAGTCCTTGAGGCAATATTATTGTATCTAAAAACAGAGAAAATTAAAAAGTAAAAGAAAAGAAATTAAAACACGCAGCTCTGTTGTTATAGGACTAATTTTGGAAATTTGGAGTGCTGTCAGGAAAGAGAAAAATTAAAACAATCAGTGCTGCCTACACCATGTTATCCTCCTGCTAGAGTTAGCACCCAACAGGCTTAAACAGGGCAAGTCTTTTCTATAATTTAGGAGGATTATACAATTACAGCAATATACAGCAATATGCAGTTGTTGTATTTTAATGTAGGCTGATAACAACAAGGGAAATCCACTACTGAGTGATCAGAAAAGGCCCCAGGATTAATATATCCTGGCTGTTAGCCTGGTCAGGAGCAGGAGCTGCACAGAATAAGGCCCCTACCCCTTACTCCTTACCCCTAGCCCTTGGCCCTTGGTTTATTTCAGCCCGAAAGTGGATCAACTGCTGTGTGTCTTCCTGCGTCCCTGTGTGATACAGGACAGTATATATAAAGCAAGTAACGATGTCTCCAAAGCAAGTAGTGTTGTGCACTGATATCAAACAAAAACCTCTGCTAATGGTTAAAACTGTAGACATGTATACAGTCCATTCAAGGCAGAGAAATGCAGACCGTTGTGCAAATCATTAATGTAACGTTATGCGTAATGATTAGCGTTAGCATAGCAAACTCAATATTAATTTAGGCGCCTCTGCTTGTGTGAAACCATGTCAAGTTTAAATTGAGCTAGAATAACTGGGAAATCACAGCTTAATCCACTATCTAGGTTTTGTGAAACAGCCCTCTGTAGCTGTGTGTTGTTGTTATTGTTGTTGATGATCAGATCATTTTTTTGATGCAACATTAATGAGTTTGCATTTGCACCTGCAATAGCCAGAATCGGAATGTGAAAAGCTTCATGCAGATGTTTCCTGTGTAACCAGCTTATATCTAACCCAAATCAAGCAACTCTGAATCCCATCCTCAAAGCACAAACATTCATTATGAAGGCTCCAGTATATATATGAAAATTGGAACAAGTGTTGTATATGTGTGTCATAAAAAAAGCTAAGTAAACTAAACTCATTGGTGTGATTGTGCATGTACCATAGATAATTCACACACACACACACACACACACACACACACACACACACACACACACACACACACACACACACACACAGCAGAGCATTCACTCAAAACGTGTGGAAACACAAGGCACGTGTTGTTTTGATTTCAGCATGATCAAATCTTGAAGGTTCATGTGCGCAAGACAGATGCTGTCCTCACAGTGCTGTTTCACCTGCTTGCTGTGCCATGCCTTAATGAAGTGCTTCCTCATAAGAACTCAGTCAGTCATTAAATAAAAGATAGGCCACCTGAGATCAACTGAAAAGACGAAAGGACAGTAGCTAGTTGTATCTGGAGAGTTAACAAAAGGCAGTGATGGAGGATGCAGGAAGAGAGAGAGAAAGAGAGAGAGAGAGAGAGAAAGAGAAAGAGAGAGAGAGAGAGAGAGAGCTTCAAATTAATGTGGAAGAAGATGTTGGAAAGTTTCTTTCATTTTTTTTATCATTTTGTACTATTTACACATCTTTCTGAATATCTTGTGTTTGGAAAAAAAAGTAAATTCCCAGACATGCTATGTGTATTTACCCTCTCTACGACATCATTCTGCCATCCTCATCCTCTTTCTCTTCTTCCTTTCCACTGGCTGCAATCACCGTAGTTTCAACCATGCACCCACATTCTGTAAACTGTAATTAAGGACTTGAATGAGTGGGGAAGGGTCATTTTAGCTGAACACAGAAGAACAATGTAGAGTTAATCCACTGTAATTTGCTTGTCCACTGTAGTTATATGCAGATACGATAGGGTTTATGCTTCCATAGTACACTACCTCCTGCAAATAAAAGACAGTTTAAAAGCACCACAGACCAAGATGTCTCTTAGTTTCAGATACTTATGTAATTTTGTCAGTGTCTGAACTTTTAATGCAGAAATGTAAAATGTTTCTGGCAGGAACATCCACAATTAATTCACAAAATAGAAAAAATAGGTTTAAAATTTCACTTCTGGTCGTTCCAGGAATTCACTCTGCTGCTGCCTTCGAGGCCAGATGGTCACGAGCCAAAAGACACAGAATTGATTGAATGCCGTCAATATATATTAATAGTTTTCTTTGTTCTGTGGGAGCAGCAGCTTTTCGTTTAATGTTTCCATTAACACTGCCATTGTTATTACTTATTGTATGTGGGCGCAGAGAATATATTAAATACACCTGGAAATGTCTCATAGCAATTTCTTGCCAATCACTTCAATTTCCTGCATGTTTTTCTTCAGCGAGAGCTGTCTTTAGGGGTGGTTTTGAGAGACTATGGGACTTGCAAAGAAAAGATTCTATTGGTGCTGTGTTGTCATCTTGGTGGGGGGAAATCTGCCAAAATTATCTGACAAAATGATAATAAATTTAAAATGTTCCATAAATGAAAATTGCCAACATTTACAAATATATGGTAAATGCTGCACTGCTCTATTCATAAACAATTATTTGAGGGGGGGATTTTAAAGGTTGTAAGACCTGCTGTTTATACCACAAAAGTGTCCCAAATGCTAGGGTTCAGTGTATAATTTATTGCGCATCTTGGTTCCCAGCATCCCCAGATGTTAATTATAAATAATGTCTCCTGATGAATTAATGTTGAGCCTTTTTGTGCTGGATTTCATTCTTGACGTCAGGCCCATTACTCTTTCGATTTGGCACCGGCATGGCTCTTTTTCACAGATAACAAATACGGTCATTTCCTTGCTAATTCAAACAGGCCCCAGCTTTAGCAATTCAATGGACTGCCATAAGGCAGTAAAGCATTCAGTGACGTTGGTGCGAACAGGCAATGATGAGAAATGGCACACAGGTGCTGCTTTCTCCCTTGAATCCATTCCTTCATTAGGGTGCCTCAGCGCCACCGGACATTTCCCTTCATTATGTTTCAAACAGCTCTCCTTTACAAAACTACTGAATTACAATTTAAGGCTAGGGGAGAATTTGTAACTTGCTTACCCAACTTATGTTTCACAAGTCAGAAAATGCCTCAAAGAAAAAAATGACTCAACTCTTGTCAGGTTCTTGGTAAGTCTGCAAGTGATCAGCAAGGACTATTTCTTTTGATAACTTAATACATCGACTTATATATTAAAATATACAGTATATACAGTATATATGAAACTAGATAACAGTGCTGATCTGCCATGACTCAAAAACTCCAATAGAAATATTAATGGTGGGTTATTTCTTGTACAATTGATTAAACATTTTTGGGTCTGTTAGGCTTGAGAGAAATGATGGTCAGCCTGAACATTAAACATGGATTTCTGATGTGAGTAATGACACAACTCTCTCGTCGGCAGCAGCAAGGACTTCACATGCCATTAATAAATGAAAACCCGTCACCCGTAATGCTGTGGTAACATTTAGGATCTTTTGTGTGTGTGTGTCTCTGCATCACGGCTAGACCGCAGGGGATTTTGTGTTGTTAGAGCAACTGCAATCAGGTGTATTGCCATCCCACAAGGGGCCCAATTGTCCTTAAAATAGTCTTAAGCAGCACTACATATGAGAAAATAATATTACTTGAGATCCTCATCTGCTGCTGTGGCAACAAATCTATTACTAGGTGCAAAGGCTGAGCCAAACATGGACAGTTCTGGTAGCTAATCACAGGAGTGTCAACCTTGTGATTAGAGACCTATATTACACATATCATACAAGACATTGGACTGCTCAAACAAGACTGTTAATACCATCTTATGGCGCTTTCCTCCATCCCTTCAGTCCAGTTCTTCTAATGACACTGTTTCGGCATCACACGCAATTTCACCATGAGTGGCTCCTGACACATAGTGTCAAAGCCAAACTAATGAACTGCGACTGTAAGTCTCACTGCTATATCACAATGGATACTCCGATAGAAGTTAAGTGACTATAATACAGCTGCACTAGCGATATAAAGTTATAGATAGGGGCTATATGACAATGCATATGACTTGAGTGTTTATTTCTTTATTTACAATTTATATTTTAAATCAGCTTCATTCAGCTTAAGATAGAAAAAATCAAATATCACCATATTTTTGACTAAATACATCAATATTCTAGGGGACTAACCCTAACCATTACCCAATAGGCTTAACTTTTGGTGCTTTCACAAAATAATAACACAATGAAAGTTTTGATAACTAATCACCAATAATGTGGATACAATGACTAAGTGGGTAAAAGCAAATAATAAAACAGCTTGTAAGTCAGGTAAGTTTAGAAAATTACATCACTTTACCATGATGCAGCCTTTAAAACCAGGAAAAGACAACACTCATGTGATGTCCCCATTCCCAAATCTAAGATGATATAAAAGAATAAATATAGTGTTGATATATTGCCCAGCTCTATCCTTGTATCAATACTGTAAGTATTGTTCTAACTTTCTAAGCCATAATGACTCCAGTGGAAATTGGTTTTGAGGCTCACAGCCTGAAGGAGTTCTAGATTTGTTTTTTACAGCCTTGAGACAAATACAAACAGATTAAGTGATTAGTTATCAGTGTAGAATGTCATTCAGTTGGTCAGTGAAGCACAAAACAATTAATCTTTACACATTTTACCAAAAGTACGAACCCTCCCTGGCAGTGCAATGCCTCTGCCCCTCTGATCATACACTGGCTGCTCAACTTGACTCACATTTGATGGTTTGTGGATGAAATATTTATCTTAGATTAAAACCTTTAAAATGAAAACATTATGTATTGTGCAAATAACTGTTTCTATGCAGCATTTTATGTCTGGAATAGTAGTGTTCTATAAATGGAGCCCATTGTTTTTTAGGTCTAGTAAGTATAAAATTGCCTTTAGCTGCATAATCTGCTGAGCAATTTTAGGTTGATTTGCTATCAAAGTGGTTATAGTCCACTGGTCTAAATTAGTATGGAAAGGTTCAAAGGGAAGGATGTCATGAACCACATATTATAAAGATATAAAGCATTATATCTCATAAATGATTGCGTTTTAAATGGGTTTATTGTCACGGGTACAATGTTGGACTCAAATGCTCAACTTGACACAGAGTAAAAGGTGAGTCTGTTTATTAATTAATAAACAATCAAGGCAACGGTATAAATCCAACAGGCAGAAGACGTGGTCGAAAATACACCGGCAAAACCTCTGGGGCAGTCTCAGGGGGGCAGCACAAAGGCAAAGTCTCTGGGGTGCTGAACAATGTCAAAGTCTCTGGAGCGCCGTTCTTTGTCACTCTGGGAGAATGGTCAGCGTAGACTCTGGGAGGTCAGTTGGACTTCAGCTGAGACTCTGAGTGACTGGACATCAGCTGAAACTCAGGAAGGCAGGTCCACTGAGGCTCTGGTAGACTAGTCAGTGTAGACTCTGGGCCGCTGCACAGCACCGAGGGTTCAGGCCCGCTGCACAGCGCCAAGGGTTTGGGCCTGCTGCATAACAACGAGGGCTTGGGGCCGCTGCACAGCACAGGCTCTGGGCTGAAGAGAGGTTGAAGAGGGGAATGCCGTCGAGACCCATATCAACCACGTCCTCTTGTGGCCTCCACGGTTCCAAGAAACTGTAGCCAGACAGGTCCGCTGAGATTCTGGAAGCCTGCATTTTCCGGACTCAGAGCTGCTGCACACTGTGAGCTTGGGACTGCTGGAAAGCAAGGACTCAAGACTGGAGAGAGGTTGCTAGCCTCCTTCCACATGGCCTTTAGCTCCACCAAGTCAAAAACAAGTAGACAAAGTTAATCTGAAACAAACTCAGCTGGATCCATACAGGAGTCGGCTGGGTCCTTCTTGGCCAGATTGTACTGTCACAAGTACAATGTCGGTCCCAAATGGCAAAGAGTAAGTGAACATACATATATATATATATACATACATATATATATATATATATATATATATATATATATATATATATACATATATATATATATATCTATATATATATATATATATATATATACATACATATATATATATATATAAAAAAATCCCCTTCTCACCCCCCTTGTGGGGTGGTATGTGTCATCCTCAAGCTCGGGTCCTCTACCAGAGGCCTGGGAGTTTGAGGGTTCTGCGCAGTATCTTAGCTGTTCCTAGGACTGCACTCTTCTGGACAGAGACCTCTGATGTTTTACCTGGAATCTGCTGGAGCCACTCTCCCAGCTTGGGGGTCACAGCCCCCAGTGCTCCGATTACCACCGGCACCACTGTTGCTCTTACTTTCCACATCTTTTCTAGCTCCTCTTTCAGCCCTTGGTATTTCTCCAGCTTCTCGTGTTCCTTCTTCTTGATGTTGCTGTCGCTTGGGATTGCCACATCTATCACTACTGCCTTCTTCTGCTGTTTGTCGATCAACACGATGTCTGGTTGGTTAGCCATCACCAGTTTGTCAGTCTGGATCTTGAAGTCCCACAGGATCTTAGCTCGATTGTTCTCGACTACCTTAGGAGGTGTCTTCCATTTTGACCTTGGGACTTCCAGCCCATACTCGTGGCAGATGTTCCTGTACACTATGACAGCTACCTGGTTATGGCGTTCCATGTACGCTCTTCCTGCCTGCATCTTACACCCTGCTGTTATGTGCTGTACTGTCTCAGGGGCATCCTTGCACAGCCTGCACCTGGGGTCCTGCCTGGTGTGGTAGATCCCAGCCCTGTTCTTGTGCTGCCATGATTAGAGCCTCTGTGCTGTCCTTCAGTCCAGCCTTTTCCAGCCACTGGTAGGATTTCTTGATATCAGCCACTTCTTCTATTTGTCTGTGGTACACGCCATGCAGCGGCTTGTCCCTCCATGATGGTTCTTCATCTTCCTTGTCCTCACCTTCGGGTTTCTGCTGCCTGAGGTATTCACTAAGCCCTTCATCTTTGGTGGCCATCTTTCCGATGTACTCCTGGATCTTTGTTGTTTCATCCTGGACAGTGGTCTTGACACTCACTAGCCTCGGCCTCCTCGCTACGCTTGGTGTACAGTCTCAGGGTGCTGGATTTGGGGTGAAACCCTCCATGCATTGTGAGGAGCTTTCTGGTTTTGATGTCAGTAGCCTCTATCTCCTCCTTTGGCCAGTTTATTATACCAGCGGGTATCTGATGACTGGCAGGGCGTATGTGTTGATGGCTCGGATCTTGTTTTTCCCATTCAGCTGACTTTTCAGGACCTGCCTCACTCTTTGTAGATATTTGGCTGTGGCGGTCTTCCTTGCTGCCTCCTCATGGTTTCCATTAGCCTGTGGCACCCCCAGGTATTTGTAGCTATCCTGAACATCTGCAATGTGGCCTTCTGGTAGTTTGATCCCCTCAGTTCTGATCATCTTCCTCTTTTTGATACCATGCGTCCACACTTGTCCAGTCCGAACGACATTCCAATGTCGTTGCTGTAGATCCTGGTAGTGTGGATCAGTGAGTCGATGTCTCGCTCATTCCTGGCATACAGCTTGATGTCATCCATGTAGAGGAGGTGACTGATGATTGTTCCGCCTCGGAATCGGTATCCGTAGCCAGTCTTTGTGATGATCTGGCTGAGGGGGTTCAGGCCTATGCAGAACAGCAGCGATAGTGCATCGCCTTGGTATATGCCACACTTGATGGTGACTTGTGCAATTGGCTTTGAGTTGGCTTCCAGACTTGTTTTCCACAGCCTCATTGAGTTCTTGATGAAGGCTATTAGTGTCCTGTTGACCTTGTACATCTCCAAGCATTCCAGTATCCATGTATGTGGCATTGAGTCGTAGGCTTTCTTGTAGTCAATCCAGGCAGTGCACAGATTGGTCTGCCTGGTCTTGCAGTCTCGAGTGACTGCTCTATCCACAAGTAGCTGGTGCTTGGCTCCTCTGGTGTCACTGCCTATTCCCTTCTGGGCCCTGTGCATGTATTGAGCCATGTGCCTACTCATCTTAGCCGCTATGATGCCCGACAGGAGCTTCCATGTTGTGCAGAGGCAGGTTATTGGCCGGTAGTTGGATGGGATTGTTCCCTTCTGGGGATCCTTCATGATCAGGATTGTCCGTCCTTGGGTTAACCATTCTGGCAACCATCAGCAGTTGGTTCATTTGTACTGCCAGGCGTTCATGGAGCGCAGTTAGTTTCTTCAGCCAGTAGGTGTGGATCATGTCAGGGCCTGGTGCTGTCCAGCTCTTCATACCTGCCACTCTTTCTTGGATGTCTGCCGTTGTTATGGTTACTGGTTCTTGTCCAGGGAGATTGCTGTGATCTGTTCTTAGATCCACTAGCCACTGAGCATCTATGTTGTGGGATGCCTCTTTCTCCCATATGTTCTTCCAGTACTGTTCAGTCTCAGCCCTGGGTGGATCTGATCTTGTGCCATTGCCCTGCCACTGAGAGTACACTTTGGATAAACATCCGGTTTATTTTCCTGGCTTCTGCTTCTCCCTTGTATCTCTTTAGGCGGGTGGCCAGAGCAGTGAGTCTTTGTTTGGCAGTCTCTAGAGCCTCAGGTATGGACAGCTTGTTGTATTTCTTAGGTAACCCCTTTCTTAGGTAACCCCTTACACCTTTCTGTAGTTCTGAGAGCTGACTAACCTCTCTTCGTGTTGCCTTGATCTTGGCCTCTAACCTTCTCCGCCATGGGGGGTACTGCGCTTTGTGACCTGTCGTCCTGGCTCCCCCTTGCCGTAGCATATTTGTTGTATCTCATCAATCTCTAGTTGTGATAGAAGCTGCCGTTTGCGGATGTTCGAACACTGGGCCACAAGTTGTTTCTTTGTCAGTGTTGATGACGTGTATCGAAGCATTCACATATCCCATAGTCTCTGCATGTAACCCCTCTCACTGGGGTTGCTTGTATAGTAGCATCGCATCAGATCCATGTTTTCTGCTCTAGTCCATGTATGTCTTGTTCCAGTAGCCCATTTCTCATCAGGTTGCCCTGGTTCCCTAGCACCTGACGCAGACCTTGTTAACCCGGGCGTCGTCCGAGCCGGTATGGCTCTTGTATTTGTGGTTTCACTCATGCTTGAGGTGGCACTAACCACTGAGCTATCCAGGAGTATATATATATATATATATATATATATATATATATATATATATATATATATATATATATATATATATATATATATATATATATATATATATATATATATATATTATTAGGAACACCTGTTCAATTTCTCATTAATGCAATTATCTAATCAACCAATCACATGGCAGTTGCTTCAATGCATTTAGGGGTGGGTTTACAAAGAATGGTGTGAAAAGGAAAAAACATCCAGTATGCAGCAGTCCTGTGGCAGAAAATGCCTTGTTGATGCTAGAGGTCAGAGGAGAATGGGCCAACTGATTCAAGCTGATAGAAGAGCAACTTTGACTGAAATAACCACTCGTTACAACCGAGGTATGCAGCAAAGCACAACCTTGAGGCAGATAGGCTACAACAGCAGAAGACCCCACAGGGTACCACTCATCTCCACTACAAATAGGAAAAAGCTACAATTTCCCTTTCTCCTTCAGAACTGCCTTAATTCTACGTGGCATAGATTCAACAAGGTGCTGAAAGCATTCTTTAGCCCATATTGATAGGATAGCATCTTGCAGTTGATGGAGATTTGAAACAGTGGATTTCAAAATAAAACATGAAGTCCATGAAAACATGAACAGAAAACATGGCACAAGGACAAAACCATGACATAAATTGTACTGGCAATATAGGCCTGTATATTTTTATATATAGTTAGGCTGGCTCCTGTGACAAAAAAAGTTTTGTGTTTTAACAAAGGGTTATGTTAGGGTGTCATGTGTACTAAGGTGTCATGGTGGCATAGAGGTCGAAAATGTGTAGCATGTAACTGCAATGCTTCAAATCTGGCCATGCAGGGACCTCTGGTGTATGTCACCTTCCTCTCTCTCTCTCCACACACATTTCCTGTATGCCTGCTGAGTGAACAAAGGCCCAAAAATAGAGAGATTATTTTAGGCCAAAGTGAACTGTAATAATGTTTGTTTTAATAGACTTGTAAGTCTCTAAAAATAACTACATTTACTGTGCACATGGTTTTAGCCACTCTTGTAATTAAATTTTTCGCAGACATTCACAACTAATGAGCTAAACCTTGTGCAAAGTACATGTTAAGCCTCACAAAACCGCTAGCATGGTTGTAGTCTTTTTGAACATATTCATTGGGGATAATCCAGTCAAAACATTTTCAGTTTTTATTCTTTTAACTGGTAGTCCTAATTACACTGTAAAGGAAAAAAACACTTGAGGTAGTCATCTTCAGCACACTTATGTTAAACTGATATGATTGCTACTCTTTGCTACAATAACTGTAACCTGTGGTTTGCATCCTAAAGCATTTTAAGGTCATCGTTAATTAAATGTTTGATACCCTGTGTTTTACTTTCTCACCATAAACCTGCCCAGCTTCCCAAAGTAGTGGCATCCAGAATAAACAGGGTCACTATCGTGACCGGCGTGTTGCATCTCTTCCTCACGCTGGTGACAGCTCATTTTCGGAGCCATGGCTTTACCACTGAAAGAGCAGAGGGCCCTATAATGATCAGCTTTTAGCGCTGGCACTGGGTGGCTGAATAAGCCATCAGGCATCATTAGACCCTGCTGGGGGAAACAATCTCTCCATTCCCATCGGTGCTCCCAAACAGGAGAACTCTTTGAGAAAAAATACATCAGAGGACACTTTAGCTTGTGTGTTATGTGTGAAAGAATACATTGCTCCTGCACAATGGGGCATCATTGAGCGGTCAAAGACTTCCTAATTCTGATGATGTAGCTCTTTGTGATGTATTGGAAAAGCATAATTCATTTAATCAGAGACATCTGGCTGTCAGTTTTTCTGTTAACACTTACTCACTAAAATTTTTATGAAAAAAATAAGGAGGCAACAACATTTTAACAGCAGGAAGATATGGATACATAAAACCTTCAACAAAAACAGAATAGGCTCTGAAAAGGTTCTAATGATCTGTCATCAGAGTGATACAAACCGGCTGCATACACAGAGAGACAGGTTCATTATTCCTACTCGGCACGTCCTTTCCCTAGAACATTTTTTAAAATGGTTTCTAATATATTTATTTTACTTCAAAATGTCTCAGCCTGTCAGCCATACCGTGTACTGGATGCAATCTCAAATGTCACAACTAAACAAATTGAGCCTGGCTGACAGAGATGAATACTGCTGCAGGCGCTGTGTCCAGAGTCACTGGGTTAATAAAGTACAAGTACATGTCTACAGACTGCACAGAACTTCCATCTCTGTTTTGTTTTTCAAACAAAACATGTACATTCACTGTATAATGCATGCAATGCAATTTAGGAAGGGTTTGATGAGTGTTTTTCCTTTCTTTTTCGTAGCTGAGATGTAAAATGAATGTGGTTATTTCTAATTTACTGCTTTGAGTACACATTCCATTAGCAATCAGCTGCAGTACCTGTAAAACATTATATTGAAAGATCATTCCAGTCTCTTTTATGTAAATAATTTTTTCTATCAGCATAATGCAACTCTTTGTTTATGGTGTTTGTTGTAAAGAGGAGACATCTTTTTCTTTCAGCGGGGGATCGCCACACAACCTGCCACACAACCTGCCACACAACCTGCCTGTTCACACTTTTTCACAGAAGGATTAGTAGATCGCCGCGTGTTAATTTGGCCTGTCTTGACCGATCAAGGCCAGGTTAGAGAAGAGTTTGATCTTAACCATTTCTAAATTCTCACTAGTGGGAGGATGAAAATGAGTTTTGACACATGAGTGAAACACAAACACAGACAAACACAGTGCTGTATTCAGTGATGCAGGGTGCAATCATAGTATAGTATAATATGTAGAATATTATGTATTTCTAGATAACATCTCTATAAAAATAGATGGATAATTATTTTCTGTGGGTTTGTCTGTATGTACTACTGACCCCTTTCATATTACACATTGACTAAATGTTAATATGAAAATATATTTATTGATGGAATATTTGTCTTTACTAGTTTTCTTTACTCGTTTTCTACCAGTCCAACACTGTCCTAATATTTATTTGTGGTATGTATTTACTAATGTAATATTAATCATTAGAAGTCATTCCCCTTATGCTGACTTTTTTTGCACTGAGAGACACTAATCTTCACCTTGAAATAGCCATAAATCAAATGCCATATGTAAATCCATAAGAACACATAACATGCACAAATCACACCATATATAGTTATGTTCCAAAAAGTTAACAATTATTCTCTGCATTTATGTAACCATGGTGGGTTCACTTTGAAGTAGTTTTTCCTCCTATGAAGAGCACCAACAAAAACTAAGTCTTTGTAATTTTAAACACCGGCACACATGAAGTCAAATTTAAATTTGAAATACACAGGTAGGCCTGAGCACTCCTTACCCTCCTCCTTCAGATCAAAAGGAAAGCCAATAAAATGCTTTGCTTGCAGGCATCAGCTTTGATGTTGCTCTATTGCATGCTCATTTAAGCCCAAGGGCATAAAGTCAGGAGTGGACAGCACCTCTACCGACATCACTTGTTTTGTGTTTATAATCTCAGCCCCAGGTATATACCGATTTACATCAGATTCTGCTTTTTTAGGAGTATAAACATCTTTTTTTGTTTGGCATTTCTCTCTATTCATCAAAATCATTGTTGCCTTTGGTCTAGTTATTCTCCTACAAGCCGTAAACTTAAATGTGTCATTTTTATATGTTTTTTTTAAAGCATGTAAGAACGAAAGATGCTGCATGATGAACTGTAATCAAGTAAGCCCACAGGAGCTTTTGTCTATTCAGTGTCATTAAATGGAGCGGCAGAGCAGAGTGCGAGGAAACTATGTAATTACATCGCTTTGAAATCTGCGGAACTGTAACCCATCACCAAGTGGTGTTTTCAGGGGGTTATGCAGCCTTGTTCAATAAAAGCTAGGATGGATCATTCAAGAGCTTTTCCTTGTCAATAAAAGGAAAAAAAATGTCAGCATGTGATTTTAATGTTTCGACTGTAATTAAATCTGTATGTGAACTTATGTTAACTCATGTCTTGGCACCACGAAACATACGCATTTATGAGCCATTATCTCGTATTCATCTTGTTCAGGAAGATAATGAGACAAAAACCCAGTTGATAAAAGTGTATGGAAACTACTCTGAGCTTTGCTTCTCCTCTGACTGTGTAGGATTTCTATAGTGTCTGGTACATTATTGTAGGGTACTTAAGAATTCACCCATTTCAATTTAAGTATTTCATTTGATTATTGCCCAGTGCCAAACATCTTCTACTAAGCAATGGGGATAAATTACTGCTGGCAGGTAACGTCCCACACAATATTCACAATGATTGTATAATTTAGTTTTTACAGATCTCCTGTTAGCTATTTTCTACTCATTGATGTTAACAGGAACACCAATTTTAATATAGAGCTCAATAAAAAAATTGAGCCGAGGTGAACATTAGCTCGCCTTTTGCTCTGAGAGGCAATCTGGATTCAGTTCTGCTTGGCCAGTTTTCCCATTTATGGCACACGCAGCTTGACCTGATAAACACTGCAGGGATGGCTCTTATAGTATATACCAAAACCTACAACACCTAAGAAATTTCACTTTTAATTTTAATTCCCAGATGGAGCCAAAGGAATTAGTGTGAAAGAAAGAACTGATTGGCTACATAGGTGTGATTGGCTATATATTCACAACTATGAAAAACTTACTTATTTCTAACTTATTTTAATCATGAAATGAATGTGTTTTATGAAAATAATATATATATATATATATATATATATATATATATATATATATATATATATATATATATATGTATTTTTTTTGTGTTGCTTGAGTTTGGAATAGAGGATTTTATATCCTGTACCAGAAGATTTCTTCAATAAATTAAATTCGGCTCAAAACGGGCTCAAACCACAGGGTATTTTAAGTTGGTAACGCCCCACATGATAATTGGGACTTAGGGCCCAGCTTAAAAGTCAATACTTGATTGTGTCCAGCACCTACTCCACTCCCTAACTCAATAAATGGTTAAAAGACACACATATCCCATTGGTCATACATGCCGAAGGGCTATGATATGGTGTGTGGTAGTGTGACTGATTGGGGACCAGCCGCCGGAAACCAAAGCAGATTCTTGTTTGCAGCAAGAATCCAAAACCAGTTGATAGGGTCACACAAGGAAAAACTCCATTATCTGAAGATGCAACAACACCTTTGTTTGTGCTTTCACTATTATCAATCAGGTCAGATTCATATCAACACTACACACTTTTTTCACTGTTTATACGTTTTTCAAGGTTTATTCCTTCCAGACAACACATACTCAACTGCAGCTACTACTGACAGCGTTGAGTGAATACAGGGGAAAATTCAGACTAATTTACCTCCCTATCTTACTGACATATTTAATGACCTGTGATAATTCACTGAAGCATCACCCTCAACTTGTGACCATGAATTAATTAAGGACCACTGTCTCGCTACTGATAAAACATGTATAATTATTTTACATTGCAGACTCTCACCACCAATGCTGTGTTAAAATATATTTATATAAGATCTATATTTATAAAGCATTAGGGCACACTATCATTATTTTGATTTAATACAGTAATTAAATAGTTTGTATTTAGACATCAGTATAATGCTTTTAATTTAAGGATTTAATTGTGGAAATTTTATTCCAATTTTGTTTCTAAATTGGAATATTAAATGTTTTCTTTAGCAAAAAGTATAATGTAATGTTGTTTTGCCTATAAACTGGAAAGACAGTTATACAGCAACAAGTATAAAGCAGAATAAGTAAGATACCCACGGAATGCTCTACTCTGTTGCTAAAATTGGCTTTTCAAGAAATGAATGACTGCGGAGACAGAGACAATGAAAAATCCGCAGTGTGCCATTTACAACAATAACTTTTTTAGTAGATATAGAAATATATACACAATATTTTCCCAATTTAAGTGTATCATCCTCAATAAAAGTACAGTCACAATTTTTTCATGAAATCTGACTTTGCATTTATATTGTAGAAGCAGGTGGAAAATATGACCTTTTCATTTATGAACAATTTACAAAAGCAATTCACTGTGATTACCATCTCAAATGTTATATCCATGCTTTATTGACACTGAAAGAAACAACTACATACATAAATACATACTGTGTATACATAAATAGATACAGAAATAATTACTATTCAAACAGACACACTGTGTCAGTGAAGTCCATCGATGCTGCATGTCTGACAGGTGTAGATGATATGTACAGCTGAGGTCTACTACAGTTCATGTGGAGCTGGCAGAGAAGGAGTACAGTAGGCAGGCAGAGCCAGATGTTTTGGGGCACTGTTAGCAGGAGGTGAAAGTTTTCCAGAAGAAGTTTTTACAGGGGGCTTTGCGGTCGCGCTGAGGCAGTGATAGCCTGTTGAAGACAGCCCTCTCCTCCAGACGGGACTCCAGCGGCTCCTCAAGATCTACAAGTGCTGCTTCCCCCGGCAACATGTTGGTGTCTAGAGCTCCATCCAACAACGCAGACACCAGCTTCAGAATCTGCTCCTTGCGCTCTTTGCTCAGCTCCTGACCAAAAATCAAATACATATATTATAATTACATATATTATTAAAGAGACTAGATCATTGAATATGTGAACATTTAACATTTTATAGCTAGCTCAAGTCTAAACTATTATTATTTTTGACTTCACATTTAAGACGGTATGAATTAACAGGATGAATTAAAGACTATTAACTTCATATTGAAAGTGATGATAAAAATGCAAATTAGAAATATCACAGGCTTATGACAAGATGTATTGTTGTTTATTTCTTAAGCAATCTTGATATTAGGGTTGTTCTTTTGAAAGATATTATTATTATTACATAAATTTAACATCTTATGGCTAGCTCAAGTCTAAAGTATTATTCTTTTTGACTTCATTTTTAAGACTGTATGAATTAACAGGACGAATTAAAGACTATTAACTTCATATTTAAAATTATGATAAAATGCAAAGTAGACATATCACAAGATTTATTTGTGTTTATCAAGCAAAAATCTTGATATTAGGGTCATTCTTTTGAAAGTAATAATTATTATTACATATTTTCCAACAAATAAATTGACAAATCTATGAATAATAGTATGAATAACATTTGGAAATTCCCCATGAACTACCTATGAACAATAAAAATATCCTCACCCTGTCCACATGGATGGACCTCCTATCCTCCACAGGAAGCACGGCTGCTGCTCTAACGCAGAACAGAACCCCCATGAGAGCTGCTAACACCACCAGAAGCTGCATGCTGTGGCAGGAGTGCAGGTGACAGACCAGGGCGACAGTCACAGGAGGCTCACAGAGATAAGAGTGTGAGTGTGTTTTTGAGAAAGAGAGACAGAGTCTGAGCAGCTCAGAGATCCAGAGGAAAGTGATGGAGGAAGTGCAGTTGCTGGCAGCTGGTCACAAGATTTGGAAACCACTGATGTTTCTTCTGCTCTACCTCCAAAGTCCCTCACTCTTTTATACGCTTCTACCCCTGTCTGCCACTGACGTACAGGGTAGTGGGTGTATGACGGAGGGTGTATGAGTGGGTGTGTTGGGGTGTGTGTGGGGAAGGAGGGATGTGTTCATGAGTGTGAAAGAGGAAGGGAGATGAAGGGTTCAGGACAGAACAAATGGAATCGCTGAACACTTAACCTTTTTGGCAAATTGGGAAAATCTTTAGAGGGAAACGCCATCACTGGGCTAAAAGCAGGTTTTGACATCAGCATGTTAACTATGTATCAACAGTTTATAGACAATCTCAAACAAGACCTCTTCAGACAAGGGGGACGTACAATTCTACAACTCATCAACTGTGTTATATAGTCTAACCATTCATAACAATCAAGATAAATTTGTCACATTTTCCTGTAGCAGCAATGAAAAAAACCTAAAAGAAATAAAAACTCACCCACATGCTGACTTATCATTAGACATCCGAGTGTTTAGCTCTGTACTTCTGTCAACATCAGATTCCTGTTACAGTGCCTCTATGACACCTGCAGATTGCAATTGAGCGGGCTGAAACTCACCATGACTGGAAGAAGTGCCTTCAGGAAATGCACACCACCAATATAGTGGCGTAAATATAGTTGTTGAAAAGAAATGAAGAAGCATTACTAATTCAGCAATTTACTGCTGTACAATTGAGTTGATGGTTAACTTTGGTCTAAATTAACATTGGCAGTTTAGTGTTTTAAATTGAATTGATTTTTATTTGCTTGTCCGAATTAAACACAAAACAATTGCCTTTGGTTCAGGATATCTATAGTAACAGTGACCATGAGCGCACAGTATATTCCAAGAGAAGACAGTATAGGCTGTAGTAGGCTGCAGTTCAATTGAATTCACACTATAGACTAAGCTGTTTGGATTAAACTAGTAAGTGGTTTTTGGCTCCAAGTGCAAATTCAGAGTAAATCTTTGGACACTGTTCATATGATTTATATAGCATTAACTGAAATACTAATGAAGCAGAATACATTACAGTTTTTGCTCATCTACAATGATTTTGTCTGCATTTGTCTGATATAATATCGAGGTTATACAAAAACATATGTTGCAGCTTCCATAAAGGCTAATTTATTTCTAAATATTGTGGTCTTTGTATGTAGCTTGATAGCATCATTAAATGTAGTTCATAGAAAAGATTTGTGTGAGCTACTCCTTAACTACTGCCAAACCCAATCATCCTGGTTTACACAAGATAAACTCCTCACTCAAAGTGATTATGGAGAGTTGCATAACACATACACTATTGTCAAGTGTTTGAGAAGCTGCCCTTTAGGATAGATCACTGAAATAGCACCATGTATGGGGTTTTCTGTTGTAACATCTTTAAACGGTGCTACGGGCAGGGAACATATAGCGCTTATATTTCAGTACGCCTTGGTTGATATGTTCAAAGGGATTTGTTGTGCTTTCAAAACAGTGTTTGAGGTATTTTCTCCATACACTGCTGATCTCAAGAAGGCCCAGAGCCAAAGATTAGCTGACTGTTGAGCAATTCAGTGTGTTTGAAGAATCTACAACAGCTGGGCTCCTTATAAATATCTTCAATACAACCTGAAAGAGACTTGAAACTGGGGAAAACGTAAGCATGGGTGCTTCCAGATCTTATCAATGTTCATGCAAGTATCCATTTTCACTACATCTACTTCATGTATGGCTTCCAGCAAAAACTACACAGCTCTCTGAAAGGGATCAAAAAGGAACACTGGCTCAGGTATCATCTGAGGATTATGTGTTGGGTGTTATCTATTACACAGGTGAATCTGGACATGTGGGTAAACTTGTCTTACTGCACTGGAAAAACATTTAAATTTGACTTATAATTACTGACATATTAGCTTAAAATAAAAGACATAATACACTGTCTTCTAAAGTCTGTAAGTGCAGTGATAACATTAAAACACATAAATATCAAATTACATATGTATAGGTACCCCTTCAATGGTCTCAGTGTAAGACAGCGGACACTCATGAACACAAAGATCCTTGGGTACAGCCACCGAGACGCACTATAAAGGCAGTGTGATAATAATGTACTGCACTGTAACAGGTTATTCACATTTTAATAGAAAACCAGTGAGGGCTGAAGTCTTATACAATCACTAGGGTTGATGCAACTGAGGGCAACAGTGATGCTTCACACTGCCACACACTGACTGAGCTGAACAATTTAATGGAGCCAAGGGGCTTTTCATTCAAATTCAAAGAAACCTTAAATGCAAAGTTATATTCTCTGAATACATATTTGGTGAATTTGAACAGTATATTATAAATGCATTCCTTTATAGCTCTACAATGTGAAACTAAACATAAGTGATTAAAGATTGCCCTCTTGCGCCTAAATACTGAAACTGCACTTGAACCTCACTGGTACTACAGCTGTTCATACCAGCACCTACAAGATTTTATTGTTAACCATTGTTTGCAGTAAACAGAACTTGAAACATATCAGATACTGTGGGTTTAGGGGATAGAGACCTTGATCAGATTATTACTTCCTAACCTTTTCTACTGTCCTTTAGCAGGAGTAAAACAAACACAAAATAATTTACCTGCAGCCAAATACATCCCCCCCCCCAATACAGAAGCATATGCCTGAGTAAACCTAGCAGTGGCTCAATACACACAGATCTCACATAACCATACTATGTTACCAATTTATTACAGTTCTTATAAAAATCACGAATTATTTGCTCAGGTATATGACCATTTCTCAACCAATTCAAAGTAGACTTATAATAATAATAATAATAATAGGTAGTAACTAAATATGTTTGACCATGTAATGACTCAGCATACAGGCTCACCACAGTACAAGTCTACCACAGGTAGTCAATACAGCAAATTAATAACTGAATAATGAATTTACATTTCCCACATTGCAAAGCTCCAGTGCCATTTTACATGTTTGCTTAATTTGCATTTTAACACTGTTACAAATAATTCCATATCAAATAGATAAGTCAAAGCTGAGCAGATTTATTTCATGTTAAATTGGTGAGATTTTTTTAAAAGGGATACTTTTCTCAACTGTTGACACTTGAGCTTTCTTCTAGGCCACTATATGTGCCTGGTACACTTTGATAGATACACAAGTCTTTTTTTAATCAACAACAACAACCAATTTCAGGCACTATAAGGTTCATGTGTATAAAGGACACATTAGTATTCTGAATATACAGTCATGACATGATGGCAACTGTGTATTTTCCTATGAGCACAAACCGATATTAAATATTACAAATAAAAGTACAGCAATACATTACATATACAAACTCTGTGGTATGTAATGTATTACATATTGTGTAGATGCAATGAATCTAATAGACAATACACAGTTTCAGAGTGAGGTCAGATTTGACAGCAATACTCTTCCCACTCAGCCCAGCCCATTAAACTACTCTCCGCAAAATGCTGATAAGCCAATTACAGAGTAAAAATGGAAAAAACACATCAGTAAAATAAATAAAAACACCAAGAACGTGAAAGAAAACGTTGGAATGAACACTAACTGTATCACGCAGTGTGTTCCTACCCACTGATTATTATTAGGTACCCCCAACCATAAAATCTTCAGGAGGCTACTTTCTTCATTGGTGCTGAACTGTGTTGAGGTGGTGAAGAAGCCGTAGAACATTGTTGTTGATCTGTGCCAGCTACAGGTTGAACTTAGTGGTCTGCTGTTTTTGGTCATGCTTCATTGAGTACCTGTCAATGGTCAAGAAGATACTAAGTGAAAAGAAGCTAATATGCTTTAACAGTTTTGAATTGCACTAAAAAAACAAAACATTTACCTTTTTTGCAAACTGAGGCAGGATGAATGATGCTTTGTGAATTTCAGGGTTGTAATATCTAAGGTTCATATTTTCCATTTCTTCTTTTGACAGCTCTCATTGGTTCCATGAAATTTGTTTCCTAATTCAAAAGTGAAGAAGCACTTCGTCATTTGATGGACATTACCAATCACCAAGAAATAGCAGACAAGTTCTTGTGCTACAGAATGTTTTTACAATACGCTCTCTCTCCTTCCCGTATTTCCTCTTTTTGTTTTTGAATGTAACATTTGATCGCAGGGAGGAATTGTGGAGGAGATGCACAGTGCCTTCTTCGGTGTGTGTAGTGTACTGCAGCAGGGAGAACAAATATTTGATACACTGCAGATTTTGCAGGTTTTCTACTTAAAAAGCATGTAGAGGTCTGTAATTTTTAATCATTAGGTACACTTTAACTTTGAGAGACGGAATCTAAAACAAAAACCTGAAACTCCAACCTCTCTACAATGGCCAAGACCAGAGAGCTGTGCAAGGACATTAGGGATAAAATTGTAGACCGGCACAAGGCTGGGATGGGCAACAGGACAATAGCCAAGCAGCTTGGTGAAAAGGCAACAACTGTTGGCGCAATTATTAGAAAATGGAAGAAGTTCAAGATGACGGTCAATCTCCCTCAGTCTGGGGCTCCATGCAAGATCTCACCTCGTGGGGCATCAATGATCACGAGGAAGGTGAGGGACCAGCCCAGAACTACACAGCAGGACCTGGTCTATGACCTGAAGAGAACTGGGACCACAGTCTCAAAGAAAACTATTAGTAACACACTACGCCGTCATGGATTAAAATCCTGCAGCGCACGCAAGGTCCCCCTGCTCAAGCCAGCGCATGTCCAGGCCCGTCTGAAGTTTGCCAATTACCATCTGGATGATCCAGAGGAGGAATGGGAGAAGGTCATGTGGTCTGATGAGACAGAAATAGAGCTTTTCGGTCTAAACTCCACTCGCTGTGTTTAGAGGAAGAAGAGGGATGAGTAAAACATCATCAACCGTGAAGCATGGAGGTGGAAACATCTCTTTGTGGATGCTTTTCTGCAAAGAGGACAGGACGACTGCACCGTGTTGAGGGCAGGATGGATGGGGGCCATGTATCGCGAGATCTTGGCCAACAACCTCCTTCCCTCAGTAAGAGCATTGAAGATGGGTCGTGGCTAGGTCTTTCAGCATGACAACAACCCAAAACACACAGCCAGGGTAACTAAGGAGTGGCTCCGTAAGAAGCATCTCAAGGTCCTGGAGTGGCCTAGCCAGTCTCCAGACCTGAACCCAATAGAAAATCATTGGAGGGAGCTGAAAGTCGGTGTTGCCCAACGACAGCCCCGAAACCTAAAGGACTTGGAGAAGGTCTGTATGGAGGAGTGGGTCAGAATCCCTGCTGCAGTGTGTGCAAACCTGGTCAAGAACTACAGGAAATGTATGATCTCTGTAATTGCAAACAAAGGTTTCTGTACCAAATATTAAGTTCTGCTTTTCTGATGTATCAGATTCTTATGTCATGCAATAAAATGCTAATTATTTAAAAATCATACAATGTGACTTTCTGGATTTTTTTTTTGTAATTCCATCTCACAGTTGAAGTGTACCTATGATAAGAATTACAGACTTCTACATGCTTTGCAAGTAGGAAAACCTGCTAAATCAGTAGTGTTTTAAATACTTGTTCTACCCACTGTATGTTTTATTCAATTGTGTGATATATATATATATATATATATATATATATATATATATATATATATATATATATATATATATATATATATATATATATATATATATATATAAATGAATGATGCTTTGTGAATTTCAGGGTTGTAATATCTAAGGTTCATATAAGTTCTTGTGCTATGAAATGTTTTTTTTTTTACAATACATCACTGGCATTTATAGGCAATCTGACTGATCTGACAATCAGGTGTGTGGTGGATGGGAAAGGAGAACGGCGAGCACACTTACAGGATTTGTACTGCAGAGCATGAATCCAATTTGGCCACTGGGATATGTTGGGATGGTGCTGTAGGCATAGTCCACCACAGGGAATAGGGTCTTGCAGAAGGTTCGCATCTCCTTTATCAGCTCCAAATGGAGCCATTGACACTCTCCTGTGAAATTGACACAAGAGCAGAAGAAAGGACTTGCTCATTTCCTGCCTGCCTTTTATTAAAAATTCATTCCATCTCGAGGTGGTTGGAAAACAGTCTATATAAATGGGAACATACCAGCTCCAGGAGGTAGTAATAAAAGCAATAATAACCAGTTATTTTGGAAGACTTTTTTTGGAAGAATTTTAATTTAGAACTATAGTTATGACTTTTACTCAATTCAGCACTTTACTAAAATTACAGCCTTTCTCAAACATTTAACAAAAAACTAAGATGAAATAATAACAATAATAATAATAATAATAATAATAATAATAGTAATAATAATATAAAGTTACCCTGGGAACAAAGAATTCCACCGTTTCTCAATGCTGCCTTCATCAGTTGATAGTAAGACTCCTTGAACAAACTCTCAGCAGGTCCTGCAACAAAAATATGCCTTTTTTAACAGTTGGCAAAAAAGGTGTTTTAACAATTTAAAAAAAGGGGCACCTACCAACAGGGTCCGATGAATCTGTTATAATGATGTCAAAGGCATCCTGGTTCTTCTTCATGAATTCAAAGCCGTCTCCAACATGGAGGATGAGCTTGGGACTGTAAAACCCTTTGGCCATCCCAGGGAGGAACTTCTTGGATGCGTTGATGACATCCTACAGAGCAGACAACAACAACAGGAATAAGAGCAGGCATTACTCAGGTGCAGTATTAGGAAAAAACAGTACTCAGTACAGCTCTATACAGCAGGGATCTTCAACTTTTTTTTATCCCAAGGACCCCTTAACTGAAAGAAAGATGAAGAAAGGACCCCCTACTACATATACTGTATAAAAGTGAGTTGCATGGGGCGGCCTCTAGCTCACCCAGCAAGAACGAGCACCCCATGTTGGCTGACGCCTTTGCAGCGGCCCGGGTTAAGTCCGACCTGCAGCCATTTGCTGCGTATCATCCCCCATCTCTCTCGCACCTTTCCTGTCTATCCATTGTCACTCTGAAATAAAGTGAAAAAGCCCCCCCAAAAAAAATCATTAGAAAATATAAATTTAAAAAAAAAGTGACTTGCATATTAAACTGGGCCTACAATATTGTGTAGGGTGGTCTAAAGCTATTATACATGCCTTTTTAGTGCATAGAATACTAAACATTATAATAGCCTTTTAATTGTTAGCATGGTTTTATAAATCAAGTTTTAATATTGAAACATACAAGTTGATGGCTATTTTAGAGACTACTATAGGCAAGTAAGCCTATTATCAGTGGGGATTTATATTTGCTAATACTATGTTAGATTCTTGTTAAGACTTTATTTTAAAGTGCCTATATTATGAGAACATTGTGTCTCTGGTGCTTCCACACGCATACAAACTTGGAAAATCTGGAAATTCTGCCTTCAGTCTCCAGGTGAGCTGTTCAAAATTGATGGCTTTCTACGTAACTGGCCGAGACAAGGTGGCTAACCGTAGCATGCTAGCGCTAGCATGCTTGCTCGTTCTCAATGGCAAAACACTGCTACAACACACAGTAGTTCATCATAATCTGCAAAAGAACTAGTTACATGTCCCTGTTCTGCAGGTATTCCACAAGTGCACCCTCATTTAGAAGAAGTCTCCCAGCTAATCCTGCCTTGTACTGACCAAAGTTGGAGAAAGTTATCTAGCTGATGTTATCATTACCTAGCTACTGCACATGTGCGACTCCCAACAAAGATAGTATGGAAGTGAGATGTCTCACTTTGTAGCTAAAACAGAGACCTAAACACACAGGGTGAAAACAGGATCTGCAGCAATGTGCAGTACAACAAAATATGGTGTCTTTTGAAAATGAAACCATGTAAACCTATTCTGGCACAACCTCAAAATACAATTATGAACCTGAAATTGAGCATATATGGGCACTTTAAGCTTAAAAAATGAACACTAATTTGGAAGGCCCCTGCATTGACTTTGAGGACCCCTGTTGAAGATCCCTGCTCTATAGAGAAGCTAGACTCCTTGTCGGTGTTTGTTGCTCCCACCTCATCTATCTCACACAGAACCACTGATTCCACCAGAGGATTCTTCACCACTTCCCTTAGCACGCCACCATCTCCACCGCCAATAATCAGCACCTGTATAAAAGGGAAACAGGCTTGACTGTCAGGACTGTCAAGACAAAGAAACATGAGTTATACTGAAGATTCATGCATTTTCCAACAAAATATCTCACATACCTTCTTGGGGCAAGGGTGACTGCACAGGGGAAGGTTGGCAATCATCTCTTGATAGGCAAACTCATCTCTCTCTGTGCATTGGATCACTCCATCCAGCACCAAGACATTCCCATAGGTTTTACTGAAAAGTGATGTTATAGAAAAGCATGAGAGGCACATTTGAAAGCTGAAGCTAAACTCACTAACTTGGAATGTGTACATAAGTTATGCCAAGATGCAGCAGCTGTCTAGTACATGATCACTACAGTTATTTGAGAACATAAATAAATAAAAGATTGCTACCATGACCGACCTATCTGTAACTTTTTTTATTTTCTGCAGTTAAGGGGAAATTTAAGGGAAACTTAGAGCTGAAGTTAGCTTTTGATTGACCACATTAGACCAGGTCCAGATCCAAAACCACTGTACCTAGACTAGTCAAATCTGGAGTAAATAATCCCAGAGATGCTAAAGAGTCTTAAAACATAGTTTCAGATTTGTGAAAGCTTTATTCTATTTGTGAAAATGCAATAAAAGGGAGATTTTACTGTTTTTCCATATGTAGACCACATTGGACCAGGTCCAGATCAAAAAACACTTTAGCTAGACTTGTCAAATCAGGATTAAATTATCCTAAAAAGGCAAAAAATTCTTAAAAACTGTATCAGATTTAAGAAAACGTTATTCTATCTGTGAAAATGCAATAAAGGGAGATAATTTAGTCCAGATTTGACAAGTCTAGGTACAGTGGTTTTGGATCTGGACCTGGTCTAATGTAGTCAATTGGAAGCTAACTTCAGCTTCAAGTTTCCCTTAAGTTTCCCCTTAACTGAATCGGAAGATTCGAATCAGATACCAACTTCAGCGTTAACCTTGCCTACCTATCTGTAATTACTTCGCTACCTAGCTAGTTTGTTTGTGAGCTAAAATCTGTTTCGGGACAAAGGTATGTTCGCATTGCCAGAGCTACAAACGTAATAACAACTCACAGGTAAGCTAACGTTACCAGCTGAATAAACTTCTCAAGATCCCACGAGCTTCAGGTTTCATTCACTGCTAGTAGACGCTAACAGCTAGCAATGTTAGCCAAGTTTTGTAGCTAAAGTACTCACCTCTTGAAAACCATAACATCTTGAAATTTGGATTTCTTGTGGTAGAGGACCTCTTCCACTTGGAGGCTCATCGCTTGCCCCGGCCATAGCGTACATGTTTCCGTAAACCACCCATCCTTTATGTGCTCCATAACAGCTGACTACGGCCACAAATTATATTACTAACGTGTTTGTAAGTGTGGCAATATATGACACTTGACCGTTGTTTGACAGCTAAACTTGATGCCTCATAATATAGCGAATGGGATTCTGCCGACGTCAGTGATTTACCATCATGCGAGCCAACGGGGTGCCAGGATGAACCGGTTCGTGTATAGTTTGCTTGACTTCACACCACCAGCACCGCCCATCGTGCCGCCCAAGAGCCCAGTGACTGCATGGGTCTGGGCTGTAGCTGGAGCCCACGTGAAGCTAAACCTCGGTGGGGCTACGGCTTTATTTTTTAAAATAAGGCCTTCTCCAATGTGTTTATCGTAGAGACAAACAGCCACTCT
>JABXJD010000962.1:42500-130466 GCA_013375575.1 Percina caprodes | reverse complement strand
CAACTGCTCTAAAAGCTGACCCTTCCTGCATCAAGAAAGAAAGAGATGCCATGCAGTCATGCCGAGGACAAGGCAGAGTCACGCCGTAGGATTGCCAAAGGGAATGGCAACCGCTCTAAAGTCGACCACCGTTTATCATGAAACGAGATGCCCGCAGTCATGAGGACAAGGCAGAGTCACCCTGTAGGATTGCCAAAGGGAATGGCAACCGCTCTAAAGTTGTCCTGCCGTTTATCATGAAAGAACGAGATGCCAGCAGCCATGCCGAGAACACAGCAGAGCCTCCCCGAAAGATTGCCATTGTCAAGCCCATGGGGTTCCAGTGTGAAATGGACCCCGTTCAAACTGAAGTTCAAGGTGCTGGTCTCAAGCTACACTAGATTCAAGACCCAGGTCGTGATTGAGGGTGATCCAAGAATTAAACATTCCCTGGACGAGATATACCAGTATATGTTAATGCACCTTACATATGCAGACTACATGCGTATAATACACAACAGTTGCACATTGTTTTTGAAAGCCGTGCAAGAGGCCTCGAAGGATCCCCAAACCTTACCCGATGACTCTGTCGATATCAGAAACCTTGCCGACCATGATTTTGATGTATGGCTCACCTTTGAGATTGATCAAGGTCTACAGCCTAAGACCAGGGTCGAGACTAGCCCTTTGTGCTCCCAGAATAAGAAACGCGTTTTGATGGAGGGGACCGTTGAGTATGACATGGAAGACATCTGGGAACCAATAAAGGATCTGCTGAGCTATGTACTCTCCGTTGCCTCACGCCATTGAGCTCACTTCTGGTCAGAGTAGTGAGTGAAACGCTGAGCGCATGCAGAAAAGAAAGCAAACAGGCTTTTATTCAGACACTTGCATGTTTGTATTGCCACCATATTGTATATTAAGCTGAATAAAAGAAAGCCTCTTGAAATGTACAGTTGTGTCTGTGTGATCTCTGCAGAAAGTTTAGTTTAGTCTATAGAAGTTTCTTTTTAATGATTGTTTATGCCATAGTGCGGTATACGCGGAACCTCGGTCCTCGCCACGGGTCTGTCTGACCCACGCGGGTTGCGCGAGGGATAAAAAGACTGTGCCAATTGCTGCGGTGCGAGCGAATACTGCACATGTGTGCGAATGCCAATGTTGTAAGCCACCGGAGGTCCGAGATTGAGTATAGACAACTGTGGCACACAGGGTTCCGAATAGATGCACCATGATGTGTACTTATAACACTTATGTGTACTATCCAGTACCAGACGTGGCTGTATGTGTGGTTTCATGAGGGCTGTATAATCACTGTTACGCAGCTATAGGCAGTCAGTGTATTGTAAGGTACGTACGGTGGACGGTACAAGCATGGCCGCTAACATGTCAAGCTCATGCATTATTGGAGGTAAGGACGCTGTAACACGGTACATGCTGGATAAGTTTCAGTACACGATCCCCGAGGACTACATTACTCTCACCCCCGATATAATAGTGTATACGTGGGCAAGCGTGTTTGGGCGGCCTCTGCCAGCGGGACGACCAGGAGAGACACACAACTATGTGGCCGCAATAACCCAGCAGGCACACAAGATGCGTGACTATGTGCATGTACTGTTTTACTCCCGGTGGCTCATGACCAATGAGAATGAGATGCTCGGGCAGGTTCGACGGGAGAATCTGATTCCCTTGTGTCTGGAAGACCTACGGGACCTGTATCCACCAGAGGAGTACGATTGGGTGGTGGAGGACTCTAACATCGTCTATTATATGGACTATCTGAGGCAACTCGCCATGTACAAGGCTCCCCGGTTCAGAGAGGTTGTGAGAGCCAAATGCAATGCAGAGCGCGTCTGTTCTTACCGGTAACGCGCTAATGTATGTGGACATGGACATTCGATTCCACAGCCCACCAAGGAGTGGGTCACCCTCAGGGCATGATAACATTTATGGACGTACAGGACCGGCGCATTGTGCGTATGGTCAGCGAGAGCGGTAGGAACGTTGACTCGTTGGACAAGAGGTTGTTAGAGCAGGCATGCATCCAAGGGGAGAATTGTATGGTCATGGTGGGGTACGAATACGCGGGAGGTTCAAATTTTATGTACGCGAGCCCATGTTGAAATACAACCTTCTCAGAAGAGGCTACAATACCATCCAAAATGCTATCATGTGTTTCTACCAACAGGCCTGTTGTATTTCACATGAGAAACACTGGACCCACGGCCACTGGGCCGCAGGGACCGATGGTGTGTGGACCATTGGTAAACACAAATAAAGATATACAAAACTGCAACTGTCTCTGGGGTTATTGATGGTGGAGTGTAAATCCGTCCGCTATAGGACACGACAGTATTATGTGCAGACGCATGCACAGTGCGAGTATTTGTTACAACAAACAGGGGTCACGAGAACACACGGAGACGGGACAACGTGCTGCCCGTGCTTTTATGTCATTGTATGCGACTGTCCTCCGTCCGCGTGTCCTCTTGTCTCCCCTTGGCCTATATATTGTGCCATATAATACTAATACGTTGTTTATGCCATAGTGCGGTATACGCGGAACCTCGGTCCTCGCCACGGGTCTGTCTGACCCACGCGGGTTGCGCGAGGGTTAAACTTTTCAAACCTTGTTGTACACAAACACGTAAATACATACACAGGCAGGATATAACATCAGACTTGATGTCTTTTCTACATGCCCAGCATGGCCAAGGAGTTTCATCAGCCGTCGTATGGTCAGCCTTTATTGTGTAGTCAGCTGAGATATTGTACTTACCAAGTATAACAGGACTTCTCCTAAGAGACTTGTGTCTATACAACCAACTTGGTCCTGCCTTACATGAGTCATGCCTACTATGAAGGAAATTACTGAAAAGATGCTAGAGCTGATGAAGACCACACATTCACTGTCAGGTCTGCAACCTTGCTACTGAAGATAGCCAAGAAGAATTATTATAGGATACGAAATGCTTTCCAGTGTGGTTTTATTTCAAATATAACGTGGGCTATAAGGCTTTTGTCTGCTTAAGAAGGGTTTTTGAGAAGTGTGTGTGTGTGTGTGTGTGTGTGTGTGTGTGTGTGTGCTTCAAAATTGTAGTGAAATATCTAAGCACATCACTGAAATGAAGGCGACAGACGTGGTCATTGTCATGATTTGGTTTATTTTATTTATTGTTTAAGAATTTATGTTTCATTGTTGTACATGCCCTGGGATACATGGTGTCCGTGTCCAGGTTCTAGGGCTCCACTGTCGCCACTTCAGCTGTCACTGTTCAGTCTTAGTAGGGTTTGCGTCTTTGGCTCCGGATGCCATGCTGTTATCTCACGTGTGTCTTCAACACAGAAGAAGGAGCCATGAACAGGCAGACAAGTCACATGTGTCACATATACAGCGATTATGAAAGAATTAACATGGAACCGATGTAGCTCAAGTGGCTCTGTAGGCTGCCTTAGTCCCGAAAGTAGGTAATGGAGGTTCTTCACTCTTTACTTGGCCTCGCCTCGCTTGATGCTGGCGAGGATGCGTGGTCCGCTTGCTGTGCATCTGCATATTGCACGTGTCTCTGGGGATAGTCATATAAGCTTTTCACTCTCGGGTCTACATAGCAACACAATAAAGCCAATAGGTCCCCGATGTGGTGATGTGGTGAAAACTCCACAAAAAGGGGTCTGGCGAGGCCACTTTCTTGAGGTCCTATTAAATCGCATCCGCCTCGGGTGACACATTTCACATGGACACGACCAAGGTTTTTCTTATCGTGATCTGTCAGAGTCCTGTTGTTTAGATGCAGACAGTCGTACCACGCCGACATCGTTTCTGAGCTTCTGTCTTGATTGAGCATGCACCTGTTCCTGTTGTCCCTGTTGTTGACATGGGTGACCTCACACATCGGTGAACTTAAATATTGGACTGTTACGGGTTCTGTAGTGCTCAGTGACACGCTCTGTTGATCCCATCTGTGGTCCTCATGCGGCCCCGGTGTTCCCCGTCTAGACACAGCTAGATAAAGCTGGAGTCTGAATTGTATGGCTCGTAGTAGCTTCTGTGGACTCGTCCGGCGGCTGTGTTATCCGGAATCGCTCTCTGACCGTCACCCTGGACAGTCTCGTGTATGTCCTTGAGAATGGTTGAGGTCATGACCATGGTCACCACGTACATGGCGTAGATTATGATGTTGAACACGGCAATGGCACACTCCATGTTATGCAACTTCTGAGCGTCGCTAATCAGAGGTCGATACATTAACTCCATACATCCCGCTATCACAGCCATGAACAGCTCAACGTTCATCATGACGAGACACGCTATCACAGTCCTGGTGCTCTTGGACTCTGAAACCCTGTAAGGGTCTGACAGGTTGTCCATCTTCAGTTTGCTCTTGGCTGCAAAGTAGCTGAGCACTATGCTCACAATCAAGGCCAGGCATCCCAGTGTGATTAAAGTTATCCCTGAATGGATGTAAATGTACTGGTATTCGTTCATAGACTGGGCCGAGGTAGAGTCCGCGGACGGGCATCCCGTGCCCCTGGTGCCATGTTTGCTGTCGATGAAGTACAGGATGTTGTTGGGGATTGTCAGGAACCCCACAATTAGAGAGGTGATGATGGCTATTGCTGATCCCAGCTTACCCTTAAAGCGAAACGCGGTTCTGTTCAATAGGGCTGGTGTTTTCTTGCTGTTGGCTACCAGAGTCTCGAGGCTCAACGGGTTCACTCTCCGTTGCATTTTGCAGAGAGGATCCTTGCCCCTCTTGTGGGTTTGTTGTTACTTACTCGCAGCAGGTTTCGCCCTCAGCGGCTACAGCAGTGAGCCGACAAACCTAGCACTTTAATACCATGAAGCTCAACGAGCCCGCAATTGACTTCTCGGGCTCACACAGCACCCTGTACGCAAAGTCTACCGCAGACCACCGTTGGTACAAGGTTCAGGGTATTACCAAAACTCTTGAGTCTATCAAGTTGTACAGGAAAAGAGCGCCCGGACACAACATGATAAGCATGGACATTTTCACCAGGGTCGTTAAGGACCTGAACGCCAATCCGAACAGTTCGCTCCAGTGGGTGCCAGAGTACGTGAGAAACCTGAATGTGCCCAACGAGTCCCAAGGGTTGGCACTCAAGGAAGCCCTGTTGGAACTGTTGAGGTCAAAAGCGCTCACTCCGGAAGCCTGCAGGCTCCTGTGGGACAGGACCTACATGTCCTCAATTATAGGCAATGTGGTAGATGCTCAGTGCAAGGACGTGTACAACAAAAGAAGAAAATACGTGATGTCGGTCCGGTGTCTCGCCTCATTCTCACGCAGCTCAAAGCTCTGCGCCTGACACCAATATGCGCTGGCCTCAAGGTCGCCGGTGTGCCCAGGCCCGATAGATTTAGCAGCAGTCCACCTGGAGCCTACACATACCACAACGGCTGTACACAGTGTACGTCCATAGGCGACACGTGGGGCTTCTACACCGAAGTGGACCTGGTGGCCCACGACACCGTAAGAGACAACGTGGTGCTGCTCGAGCTCAAGACCAGGAACAATGATACACTGGATCAGGTCACCTTGTGGCGATACAACACGCAGCTGTGGCTGACATGGCTGATGTTCTCACTCACGTACCCGAGCATGGCGGAGCGGTCCACAGCGTACCTGGTGATCGTCAGACCCGGGACCAACCAGATTACCATAAGGAGTTGCTCACGACCCACAATTTCTAGTTCTCTACGCAACAAGTTCCCGTGGCTGAAGAGTTTTGCCCGCAGGTGCTTAATTGTCTCACCCCTACGTGTGTGAACATGAGAGTTGAGACTCGACTGGCCTCTGCAGAGCAGAGCAAGGCCTCCTGGTTAGATGAGAGTGAGTTGAGTTACAGGAGCATGCTTTTCAATGAGGAGAAGAAGAGGATCGCTGTGAGCGGATTGGCCTGTGAGTGAAGATGATTCTGATGAAGATTAAAATGGCCAGGGTCTACGTGGACTCTCTTTCTTTCTTGTTTCTTTCAACCAGAGTGGACTAATTGTTTCTTGGACGTGCACCACATCAACCTGTCACTACTTCGGTCACAAGCTTGTTGCGGTTCTATAAAGATTTCAGGCCACAGGCGTGCGGTGTTGACGTTCACTTTAATGTAGATATTTAACAACCACAACAGGGACTAGCTTTCAGAATTGTCAGATATAATGGTTTGAAAACACGCAAGCTGGGCTCAGAGCAGGTAAGTTGAGGGTAGTTAGATCAAGCTCTTTGCTTGGATGACTTGGACGTTGGTTGGTTAGCTGCTACTCGGATGTTGGTTGAATAGCTGGTACCCGGACGTTGGTTGGATAGCTGCCACTTGGACGTGTGAAGCATGGGCCAAAGAGAGCCGAGTCAGGGTTCTGGGGAGTATGTATATACTTCTCCTCTGTTGTCAGACTGTGAGTCCTACATGGTCTTTGGTGGGATAAGCTGTTCTCAAGTCAGACCAACATCAAGACAGTGCACTGTTTCTGACCCAGAGCTCCGATAGGCTCCTTACTCAAACGGTTTGGCCAACATGGGGTTGGGACACAATGCTATCCATGCAATGCTCGCAAATCCTCACCTAGCCCCGTTCGAATTGATCAATCGACCATGTCAACCACAGGATTGGACTCTGATAGACCATCTCATGGTAACCCACAAAGTCCAGGACAGTGACTACATCGAGGATGAGCCACAGGCATCCATACTGAGCATGGCCAGAAGGCTGGCGTTGCACTACATCGAGGAGAATGAGGGCAGTCTGTGTGTGGTGCTCGTCAAAGATGGAACTACGGCCCAGAAGCCAGCCGTGAGGGAGCTCAGACTCAACCGCACCCTTGCGCCTCACACAGAGTTCTGTATGCGTAATCTGTGTGCCATAGAATACACAATGATGAGACTTTTGGCTGATATGGGTATGAAAAACAAGTTTTTTATAGTGACCGGGGCCAAGGGAGAGGGTCAGGGTGAGGGAACCTCTGTCGACAACCTTGTGTTGTTCCACAAGACAACAGAGTACACAGAGGACGAGTGCATGTTTAGCGACACGCTTGACGACCTGACACCTCCCAAGTGTGCGCTCTGCGACGTAGGTGCTATTTACGGAGAGATAGAAAGACCCGATGGTATCGAGGGCGTGTTTGTAGCAACCTTTGCGGACCCAGAGACTTCACTTCAAGTGTCTCTGTTGCAGCTTGCATGTCTGCAGTGTAGTACGGTAGAGGCTGACACGCTGCTTGTGGAGTTGGCAAATGTTCTCACAGGCAGTGTGACCGTGTGCACCGGAGACTCGGATGTAGTGGCCGTGCTCACGGCTTGTGGACGGCCAGGGATTACTTTGAGGATGGACAACAAGAGCTACCGCGAAGGTCAAGACATGCACATGTCAGTCTTTGGAGACCTGTTGTTTGCAGAGTCACACGCACCGAAACTGACATTTGATGAGCTTTCTTCAAGCGAGAACAGGTTCGAATTCTGTGCGACATCACTGCCGGGATGAAGACCTGCTATGATGCGAGAGCAACACGAGAACTTTGAAGCCAGTCTGGATAAGCACGAAGAAGCCGTGGGGCGAGTCAATCTAAAGCAAAACATAGCCAGGTACCTGTATCTGGCTGGGATCAGGGGATCTCTGTACGTCACCTTTCTGTCTAGGTTCTCAAGCAATGAGGACAGACTGAACGTGTTGTGTCGTGATTTGGACGCACACTGTGTCAATGCAAAAACAGTCAGTTTCATATTCGAAACACTGTGGCCCGCATCTGACCAAGGTCTGACATCGAGTTCCAAATCGGAAAACTCCAAGTTTACCGATAGGAAGAGGAAAATATACCGTCCTGTCAAATATCCTTTCTTTGTGCAGGAGCATGACAAACGGCAACAGAAGGTGTTGTGCGGTCTCAGGCGCTTGAGCAACGCGTATATGAAAGGTCTCGTGCCGAGGGGCAGCTACGCTTGGTTTCTGAGATTGAACCGAGTAGGCAGGTATTTTTTCATGCGCATCAAAAAGGACTTGATCAGAGATGATAAGGAGCGTACAGAAAGGTTGGTGTTCATGGCGCTGTGTGGGACCGACTACAGCAAGGTTCCAACGGGACTGGGAATTAAGAGACTGATGACCGCAGTGATGACCAGGCACACAGAGTTTTCCTCTTGGTGTCATGTGCTGAAGAGTCTATGGGACTCAATAGAGACGTGTTCTCCTCGGGACTGTTACAACGTGGGTGCACAACTCTCAGAATTGACAAATGTCCCAAAGTCTGTCCGGTCTAAGTGTTGGACTGAGTTTAATTGCAACCTGATGGTCAAGAGCATGAAATATGTATACGAACTGTGGAACCTGATGAAACCGAGACCTGGTCCCAAGTACGGATTCTCTGAGAATGACGGTGTAGTCAGCTTTAAGTGTGAAGACTCCACGATGGACTCCACGCTAGACTCAGGGCTTGCCCTGGAAGTGTAATGTGAAATTGGTCTCAATAACCATGGCAGCATGTTTACTGTGTGACATGTATATGTTGTGCGGTGTACAATAAACTTCTTCAACGCACCCTTTACCGTCTCACAGAGTGTTTCTCTGTTTCAATGATTTATTTTATTCTTTCAATGGATTTTGCTTTCTGAAAGTGTCAGATATACCAGAGACCCACTCTGGTCTGTGCGTATGAGTGAATATGAGTGTCACGTCTAACTGATTACTATTCTAAACCTAATAATAATAATAATAATAATAATACTAATTATAATAGTCATGGTGACTTTGGGCTGTCCTGTTACGGGTGCCAAGATCAGAACATGCCTCATGTCCATACTATTTGGTAGTGTCACGAGAACATTTGAACACACACGTCAATTCCGATCATGTCGATATCTCAAATGTACATTAATGGCAAGCAGGCCCAAAGGGTATATGATCTTTAGATATGGTAGGCAAGAAAGGAAAATGAAACACCACAGTCACTCTCAAGCACAGCATATACTTTATTGACTCAAAGAAAGTACATTATATATATATATATATATATATATATATATATATATATATATATATATATATATATATATATATATATATATATATATATATATATGTTAGCTATTATCCATGCAGAATGACTCATTGTGCACCACCATATAAACACACAATAGTGTAGAATTACAACTAAACACAACTACAATTACGGGTTACTCAGCTCAAAGGACATGATCCCGGGGTTGGTAGCATGATAGCAAATCACGCTGGTCACCTTTATTGACAGTGTGAGTGCAACACGTGTCCATGTTCACATGGAACAATAGGGGAGATTCACCAACTATGGCGTCTATGCACCACCGGAAGATTGACAAGACTTTATAGTCATCCTCTGTTACGTGGGTCTTGAGAGCTTTGAGGATCTCTTTTGCGGTGTTCTTGTTGCGCGCATGTCCAAACCTCTCAACGTTGAACATGTCCAGCCAAGAGTGGACGTCTTTGTGACCCTTGCTTCTCTCGAATATGCAAGCCAATCCATCCACGATAGCTTCCACAAGGTTCATGTCATCCATGGCACCCCGCATGAAGTGCTCTGGGTGATGCGGGTTTTCCTTGTAATGGTGCTTGAGTCCAAAGTTGGCCATTGGTGTGGTCAGTAAAACCGGGTCACGGTAGATTCCATCCCACAAGCAGGCTTCGGTTTCCTCTTTGGTCAGCTTACGTCCACACCGGTTGTTGAGATCCTGTCTCTTTTTTGCATTTTCAGCCAGGGTTATCATCTCCATGTTCACGGCCATGATACCGGCATACGCAGCTGCTTCCATCTTACTGGTCTTGCTAGAATCGTGACACAAGATGTTTCTTACGTAGTGTCTGTCGGCCAGAAGGTCCAGAGAGATTCCACAATTCCCAGTGTCTTGCTCCAGAGCTCTGGCAACCAAGGTCCCGATCATAGTCACAAACATGTTGTGTGACAAGAGGGCCTTATGGTGTTCCCGTAAAGGGAGAAATGTCCTCAAGGCTTCCTCACACTCGTAGGGCCAGACATTTGCGGCCGCGGCAGAGCATAGGACGTGAACCAGTTTGCTGGTCGCATGCTGGGTCACAGGGGGCTCAATCTTCACCTTCTTCTTATTGCAAGCAACTAGGACGTCATGCGTGCACTCGATAATTGACTTTGGCAGGTAGTGATATCGCTTCTGTGCGGGGATCAGCGACTGTATTTCCACTTGTACACCTGACTGCTTATTCTCCACATCCTTAGCAGAAACTCTTGGTCTGGGAGCACGAGGTTTAGCGTTCGCCATGTCCCAAGTCGATTGGTCGCAGGACTTGGAGGATTGAAGGGGAAAGCTGAGCGTTCACAAGGGGCTACCCTGGGCAACGTTAGTAGGTGAAGACAAACTGACGTATTGGTCCAAAAGCAAGTACGAGACTCAAGGATATCAGGCGCATTGTGTGAACCTGTGAATAGCGCATTTCTAAATACGTCTGTCCTTTCGGTGACTCGCGCATTTAGACACGTGTGCACACTTACAGTAAAGGCTCTGTAAGGCCACTGTCTAGCCTCACGGCGACACGCTGGTCCCTGCTACACTTCAGTGTCACGATTAGAACAATCAAAAGCATACAGGTTACAGCAGACAGGGTAACTGAAGCAGCGCCCATGAACCGGATTCGGGCAATCGTGTGCTCACAGTCTACACAAGCCTGAGATCGAGCAACTGTCTGCACGTGTATTTTGTTAGTGTATTTTCGAGCAGCGTCATCCATGGCGAGCATGGTCTCCAACACGGTCTCCCCTCGCTCTAGCAATTGAGATGAACGGTCTGCTCGGTCCCGAACGCTAGCGAGAGACGTGTGTATCTCAGCCTCAGACAGAGAGTACACCTTGGAGACTATTCTGGGGCTCTTGGTCACCTGGACCTGACACCTGGTGGCAAAGACACTGTGAGCTCCCTCGGGCGCGGTCCTCAGCGTGTACGTGTCCCATTCTGGCTGGTAGCAGATAGGTCCAAAGCATGGGTTCCCGCACACCACGGGGCACTCTGAACCTAACTCGCCCCTCTGGTTCACCATGCACGCAGGGACCGTGGTATGGTCGACGACCAGAGGCTCGCATGTCCCAATCGGGTTGCACAAGGGCACCCTGTAGTTTGTGTCTGCATTGCTCACCATGGGCCTGTCCAGCCAACAAGTCCTGTTACCGCGGGAAGAATCGATGAAGGGCATGTACCAACGTGAGAGCACCACAGGCTTCCAGTGCTCCCTCTCAACGACCACTATGAGCCTGGATGATAGCGAACGGCTGGCCACGGGTATGTCCGTGTAGTACTCGGTGATGAATGTGGGCTCACACCCCGTCATGTCTGACCTTGTGACACCCTGCGCACAGGACAGCAAGCGCCGGTGAGCTCCTGTAAGGAGAATGTGACAGCGTTGAGCTGGACGGCCAACTGTAACGCACCGCTCTTCCAGGTGTCCAGTAACTCGTTGAACGCACTCGTATTGTTGGACCCCAAGGTTGGCTGCTGGCCGTGTATGGACTCAGTAATCGTGACCGCGGTGCTCGGAAGGTGTTCCGCTACAGAGGACAGTGCGTCATTAATCAACGCCCTGTAGGGTCGCATCACGTCCACATCTTGCGAACCCGAGCCCCTGTTTGCCAAGAGTTTGAAAACGCTGGGGTCTAAAGCGCTCGAGTGGCCAAAGACATCCACGAGAGCGGCTACATCGCTGAAGGCTGCTTCTAGCGAGGACGCGGCCCTGGTGTACTCACGCTTGGCTGTTTTCAAGGCGAGCTCAGCCTCATTCCAACTGCCGCTGGAGCATAGTCTATCACAAAGGCATTGATTTGACTTGTTGTCCTCGGGTAAACCTTTACAGGCCACTTGGGAGCAATCGGGGTACCTGAATTGAAGATGGGTCAGGTTCAATCCTAAAAGAAATGGTACACCAGGAATGGGTTTCTACCAGGCGTGCGTATCTTCCATTTGCTGGGGGTGATTATCACCCTTTGATCTTGGGAGTCGAGAGCAGCGCTAGTGTCCGGGTTTTGAGCTCGCGTTCAACGGTGCTGAACGTTGACTCAATACTGGGTATCTAGCCCAAAGCAGAGTCGGCAGTAGACAAACTGCCAAGAGTTGCAAGGATGTAGACATCTCCGATCGTCGTCATTTTAGTTTCCTAAATCGTTGTTGCCTGTATATACTGCACATCGTGCAGAGCATCACAATCAATGCACTGTTGATTAATAGAGCGAGTACAGTAGCGCTCAGGCATAGTGCGGAGGTGCGGGTCGAGATGTACGCTAGGTGTCGCACTCTCAATTCCGCGGCCCTCTCATCCTGCATGAGCACTGTAGCCAGTTGAGAGAACGTGTCTCCTAGAGCCCAGAGAGAATTGTTTAGTGTGGTCACACAGACCTGAGCCTTGTCAGCGAGATCTCGGTCAAAGTCAGGGCAGTAGAGGAACGCAACGGCTTCCACGATCCTGGAGGTGAGCGGTCCCAGGGCCGTGATGTAGCTTTTATTTTGTGGACCAGGGACTCATCTCTTTGCGTGTAGTAGCCCGGTGCGGGCTGTGGGGACGAGGCGGCTGGGATCCAAAGAGAAAGGTTCCAGGTTGCACGGGATCTCAACGCGCCTCACACCGTGGTGGACAGCAATTATCATCTTAACCAACATGACGTCTCGCGCGTCATCGCTGCTTGAAATGGCGATCGGGTACCCCGTGCCTCCTTGGGGCCAACCGTTGTGAGCATAGTCTCCCAACTCCATGCATGAACTGGAGCCCCTTATGCACTCGATCATCTTTGATATCAAGTGCATACTGTCCAGGATTGACATCTGGCCCCTGAGTGAACCTTGCTGTACCGAGGGAAATGCTGTTGTAGCATTGTGCACGAGCTTACTGTAAAGCCACTTGTCTTCTTCCCCCGTAAGCACGGGATCCCCAAGCCAGCGACTCGCTTCTGCTATGCTTTGGAGAACGGCAGAGTGCCTAGATCCGGTGACCGGTACTGTCACAGAGATCCTAGCACGATGCTGAGCCCGCTAATGTAGCGGTGGCAACGTTGGCGTTGGTTCTCACCTTGATCCTTTTCTTCTTCATATACTTGCCGTATACCAAAGGAGGGAAACCTGAGACGGTTGCTCCTTACGGCCGTATCCGGCAAATGCACGCAGATTTTCCCCCTATCGTGATCGATAAAGGCCACCATGTTCTTGTAATTCAGGTTGACAACCTGCGCGCCGTCGGGATTACCTTGATCTTCTTTATGGTGTTCTGGGCAACGAGGTCGTTGCTGATGGGTGACGGCGCGCCGACGTTCATGTCTGAGGACAAGCCCAATCTCAGGTTCGGTATCTCAGGGACTGGGAAGAAGCTTTTGGTCTGACACACGCCCTCGGTCACGCGCTGGAAAAACATACCCGCTTCTAGCTTATAAACTCCATTCACGTGAGCGTAACATTGTCCGCCGTCTCCAAATCCTGGGTCTCTCGTATACCGGTAATGTAAAGTCTGTATCTTTGCGGCGGCAGAGTCGATTGTACGTGAGAGCTCCGTGAAGGTCGGCACGGGTTCCACAGAAGGGCCAAAGGTGTAGTCAAGGTATCCCAACGAATATCTACGCACTCCCCACTTGGCCATGTCTTCAATGATGCGGGTTAGGTCACGCATTGAGTAATGGACCCTAGCGGAGTCCCGTGTATACTTTCCACTGTGTCTGTTGAGCAATTTCATCTGTGCGCAGCTCTCGGGCACATAGTCGGCCGAGGGCACCGATACCACTATACCTGCGCGGTTGTTGGATCTCTTGCATAGCTCCTCAAACACCACGAGTCCTATTCTCTCCCGGTGCCGTTCATCACGGGGTACCTTGATGGCATAGTCCTCTACCGGGTCTCCCACGGTCCAGCGAGCAGGCATCACTTGTTCACAACCCATGTATGGACTCGTAGGAAACACAGATATGGTGTCCAGATTCAGGAAAGCCCCGTGTTGCGAGACAAGCTGGCCTAAGTCCCGTAACACAGTCTCAGCTTGCACCTGCTCAGGCAACAGAGTCACACTGAGCACACCTTCTACACTGTCCTTCACATGATAAAAACGCAGCTGTTTTCCCGCACCGTTCATCACAGCTTCCGGGCGGTAGCTGTTTGGACAGATGATGATGGTCGCCTCTTTGTGCCGGCACACATTGCAGTCCTTGGGGAATGGAGGAGCCTCACGACAATCGACAATGGGATCGTTGACATCCTTCCTGTACAGGAGGTTTTTCTCTGAGTCGTACATGGCCGTCAGTCCAGAACAACTCTCCCTACCACTACATTTAAAGTGATTGTACTCATGTGATTGTGCATCGTACCCGCTGATCCTAATGGCTTCTGAAATCATGTCTGCCGACAGCCGGGTATCACCTCTAACTTGGACCCATATAGATTTTTGATCATAGCAAAGTCCGCAGATTTTACGCGCAGGTCCACGTCAATGACCACCACTCTCGGAGCTCGCTCGGCACTCTCTATCATCAATATCCAGTCGAGTGCAGCGGCTATCTCTTCCTGACGTGGCGTGACTCGGCTAGAGTGTAAGAATCTGAGCTTCACGCCAATCCTGTTTCCCCAGCCTTGGTCAATGACAGTTTTCAAAGTGTCCACAGCCGCAAATGGCATGTACAGCTTGGGCGCCTTTGCATTGTCCACCTTTGACAAGGATCGTACGGCTATGGACAAATACTGCTCACCCACATCCGGCGCGCAGTCTTGTGTCAAGATGTCAAACTCCACCAATACAACGCCACATCGACGCACGTCTATAGGCGCGGTTGGTGCATCCCGTTTTGGTCCATGCGAGTTGGTGAAGATGTCCGTCGTGACTAGACAGAAACTTTCGGTCGTGGCGGGGACCGAACCGTACAGGACCCTACCCCGGCTCCTTTTTGAGGTGTCGGGTTGCATGCGTGTGATTGCCAGAGTCCAGTCATTATTACTACCCTCGATTCCTTTTGACAAGTGAGCAAATGGACTCGAGAGACAGATTGGTGAGCACAGGCCTTTGGGGTTGATGTAATTCAGCAATGCTTGGGTGCAATTGCAGGCCGTGCTCAGCGTGGGTCTCCACATGCAGTTGACAATGAGTGTGGCAGATATACCTGCCGTCTCCCACGTCGATTGTCATTTAGATCAATGTGGACTTGAAATGACTCCAACGGGCTGCACTGGAAGCTTTTCACAACCAGCGAGATATCCAGCGTGTCCACCAAGAAGCCACTCGACTCCCTTTTGGTCCAATTGAGGCCTCTGGTAATGTCGCATCGCGAGTTGTATTTCTCAACCTTCTTCTTGTTTGCTGCAAGCACTAACCTGTTCCCCAAGGTACCTGTGTACCAAGTGAGATTGTTGAATGTGTACCTGTCCGACATGCCCGCAGGAATAGTGATTTTAGTTGGTATGATGACCGTGTCATGTTCCGCTAGCCACAGCGGATTAGATTGCATGAACTCGATGGATACCTTCGGTCCAGGATTTTGCTGGCCGAGTAGCGGTTTTGCCACAGTCTCGTACATGAGGTTTGCCAATTCATAGGATGACATTTTGTTCAACATGTAGTACAATTTCTCAAACAGCATACCCGTACACATGGGCTGGAACTCAAAGTTGCACCTACATGTGTTTGGTTCCAGCCTGGAGAATTCTTTGCACAGATTATCAACAACCCACTCGGGTCTGCCCCTGACCCACAACATGGTCAGTCTATTGAGCGTCTCGAGAAACACCTTGGATACTATCCTCTGTGCAAAACCACGTGGTACCACGTAATCTCTCCGTTGTCCACATATTGTGTCATGCCAGGACGTTCCGGGCAGTATCACACTCTGACCTATGGGACATGGCAGACTGTGTGGCTGACAACGTTCTGCAGTCTCCCAATTTACGAAATACCCACTCAGACATACCGCTCCGCATCGTAGTCCTTCACCGCCTCTGGGAGGTATAACGGGTTGCCCCACAGGACACCGGTGAACGCACCGTGCTCGACGGCTACTCGTACATCCGATCAGATACGGCATGACCTTTGAGCGGCAGTAGTTTACTTTGGGACTACACTTATCAAGATTGACGTTATCCCACAAAGGCACAGATTTCTGACTGGCAAGACTTGTGATCAGTGCTGCTAGCACATACGTTACATGCAGCATTGTCATGATTATTCTGGTCACGCAAGAATATCACCCGGTTAACATATTTGTCAAAGGAACCTTGCGCCGCCCCCAGAAATGACTGCATGTCAAACAATGGCACCTGTTACACGGAAAACCCTGCTGAGTCTATTTGATGGCACGGGCAGCATTTGCAGACCCTTCGTGGAAGCAGGCTGGAACGTGCGAAGGCTAGATGTCGACGGTGGTCACGGTGCTGATATTGTTGTAGACATACGACACTGGGACCCTGTCGCAGATTGGTCGGGACCAGCTCCCGATGTCATATTTGCCGGTCCGCCGTGTGAACACTACAGCTCGGCCAGGACTCGCGCTAAGACACCCAGGGATCTGAATCTCTCAGATTCTGTTGTGAGAAAAACAATAGACATCATAGAGCACTTCCATGCCATAAACCCTGCCATGCAGTACTTTGTAGAAAACCCAGACTCTAGCATGCTCTGGAAGAGATGGGTTTCACACAGGCTTTACGAAGACGTTAGGAATCACCCGGAGAGTGTCTTTGTGAAGCTGATGACACGCAGTGAGGAAAGGAAATCGTATCGGGATGTCGAGCAAGCCAAAAGAAGGGCTTTCAGCATGGCATGCAAGGATAAGCACACTGTTAGATTAGACTACTGTCAATATGGAACCAGGTACAGAAAGAGGACCCGGCTGATGACCAACAACCCATTTCGAGGCATGATGTGCAAAGGCGGGTGTGGTAACATTGCAGAAGGAAGGCACATCGAGGTAGCTCAACGAGGGCCCCATTTGTACTTGAATACCAAATTGCCGAGACATCTGACACATCGAAGACACACCCTGAATGAGCTACACGCGTACCCCTCGGGTCTAGTCAAGGCAGTGTTCGAGCATGTAAATGGAGCCGTATCCAGTACAAGACAGGGTCTTGGCCCCACTTACCCTGAGCCAGAATTAACTCCACTAAGGTCTCAATCTATGTAACTGTGTTGCTGAATATGTGTACTATCTACACCAAGATGCATTGTTGACTCTGAAATTGACAATAAAGACACTCAGTTGGCTTGCTTTCATTTGTGTGTTTTTTGTTTTATTATTCAAAACAGGTCAGGGTACAAAACATTTGGGTTTAGTGTGTGTAGCAAAGACCACAGCACCCAGCATTGACCTGGAGTGTACCCTATTGTGTATAGGACACGGGTAAGTTGCAGACCTTTCACTTGCCTGGACACAAAAGAGTCCCGATCCACTCTTCCTAATAGTCACAGGGACACTCCAGAGCAAAGCCAGTCTCCGGGCTTCACTTTCCACATGGTCCTGATCTGGCGCTTCGGCGAGCCTGGAGACTACGAAGGGTTGAGTGTCCACCCAGGCTCTCAGTACCCCTTGGAAGCGGATTCCAAGCGATGTCACATCGTTCAGTATGGGGTTTGAGGACAGGCCTACGGACAGGGACAGCGGGTTATCAGAGCCCGGGTCCTCTAGGTCCTGCGTGTTGAACACGTCCACGTACTCGAACGCCGAGTCCTCCTTATAGCAGTTGGGGAGCCGTACACACTTCCTAAATGAGTAGGGGGCCTTGTCGATAGACGAGCGCCTGTTTGTCGCGTGATTTGAGCTGAGTCTCAGATAGCCCGTGGAGTTGCAACCTCCTCTTACCATAGCGTCTCCCAGGTCGCAGAGTCCGCACAATCTTGCATCCTCCGGGTAGGACAGTAGAGCGTAGTTGAGAGAGACCTTCTCCATCTCATCGAGCAAAGGTCTGTATGCCTCTATTCCCTCAAAGGCGCACAGTTCTACGGGGAGATACCAGAGCATCCTCAGACTTATTTTTGACTTGACGGAAGAAGTTCTGATGTACACGGCTATCTTACCCACAGCGCTCGGCAGCTTCCTGAGACATGGGTCGCTCTGCCACTCTGCCCTTTTCACTTTTGCACATCTAAGCAGAGACTCAACTATCACTAGAATCAGACTTGAAGTCAAGGCCTCACAGACCTTGTGCTTGACAGAGCTCCGCGTGGGTAGAAAATTTCTTGTTGCATTTCTGACAACACTTGAGGTCCACATCCAGGTTCAGTCTGCTGACAGGCCTTCCGGGTAGAAACACCTCGTTGTAGCACAGCCGGATATCTGAGTTGGCGACAATAGTACTCAGGTGTCCTCTGGATGTCACGGTGTACCGGTGCACTGTCTTACCCGTAGCAGGATCTATGGGGTCTTGCATGAGCAGCACGGGGTTGACGGAGCCCCACATTTCACGTGACGGTAGATCGTGCGGGCCCGAGGTGTGCGTTAGACAGTAATTGACCAAGTCATCGAAGGTCAGATCTTTGCCCGTGCGCACACTGAAAGTGTATGGGAAAGCTCTCGGTCCATCCGTAAGGGTCCCAGCATGGTTGTTGAACCTGGTCACGGTGACCATTTCTTCCCTGGGACAGGGGGTGCTCAGCTCCGCCAGTGCAGTTTGACCCTCATCGTCTAGTTTGTCAGGATTGTCTCTTGTCTCATCGTGATGACTTGACGAGGGCCCATCTTTTACATCTCGCCCTTTGCATTCTCGCTCCATTTCCGGCTTCCCAGTGCTAGGCTCATCCGGTGCAGCTTGACTTTCTGAATCGTCCACCTTGTCGAGATTGTGTTGCATCTGAGTCGAGGAGGGTTCCTCTCCTTCGGTACGCCCTTGGTATTCTTGGGCCATTTCAGACTGATTCTCTCTGTTGTCTGTGTAGTGCCACTGAGAGAACATGATGTGATCGGGCCCTGTCAAGGGGATCCCATGGAGAGACCCATGAGCCTCGACACTCCTGTCAAGTAGCCCTCCTGTAGCCGTCATGTCTCTCGTGTCTGGAAGATCCAAGTTACCCCGATTGGAGTAGTGCAGGCCCAAGGCTCGGTCGAATAATGGGTAGTGGTGCATGATGTCGTACTTTCGGGCAAGCATCTCACCTACCGTATCGATGAACAGTGAGCAAACTTGGGAACCAAGCTTGAGTTCCTCGTCCTGGGCGTTCTGTGTGTAATTCTCTAAGAAACTTGCACACTTGACACCCTTAGACATGCACATGTGCTCAAGAGCAGCCTGTGTAGCCACTGGTTGTAGGTCTTTGATCGGCTCTTGGAAATGTATTTCCCGCTCCAGTGTACAGACCGAGCTCCTGTTTCCGCCAATAGTGAAGTTCCCAAGTACCCGTGCAGGGAGACAGGTTGTAGTTTCAAAGCTAGAATGAACCACGTGGATGCGCAGCGAGTCACCTACGTGCAAGACAAGAGCAACGGCCGAGGTGTTCCAAACGTGCCATTCGTTCTCTAAGCTCCCTCGGGTCACATAGCATGTGGCAGGAGACATTGGCGACAGTCGTCTTCGACGACCATGGCTTTTCTTGCTTTTAACCTGTATGCTTTTGTAGTAGAAGCCATGGTTTACTAGGGGACACTTGTGTGCAAAGGTAACCAGGATATGTGAGATGGCTGAGAGTAGCATATAGTATTGGTCCTCTCACCTATATGTTTAGACATTTTGTCACAGTCGGCTGCTTCAACTGCAGTTGGATGGGAGACGTGCCCCCACACCCCCCATTACAATTACTTACCCGTACCAGGGACAGACCCAGTGGAAGTACAGGATATAGGATAGGATAGGATAGGATAGAGTGTAATACAAAGGGAAGGTGTGTACGTTACAAATTAAGCACAAACAGTCACAATCACACTTACTCATCATACTCACATCGTTACCGGAAGACAAAAAATGAGCGTAAGAATATCCCTTGTAACCCGCGTCAAATTTGTAGATCCTGTTCTCTGGGTTGCCGCAGATGCTTGTGGGTTTCTCGGTGTGTCTGAAAGATGGTAGTTGCTGCAGCTCCTCCATTGCGCTTTCCACGCCCAATCTCAACGTGGTGCACATGTGTTTATTCTGAGCCTGTACCATCACATTGATATCCAAGTGTAGGAGCACCGCAGCCAGCAGCAGCCTCATCATCAAGCTTTTGCCACACTGCCTCGGAGCCAGGCACAGGGTGTAAGGGTTGGCGTAGCGAGAGAACTCTCTCTCCACATGGTAAAAGTGACTTAGGGCAGGGTTGATGTGGTCATAGCTCTCTGAGCCAAGAGGGGCTAAGCCGAGTTTGTCCAGCAAAGCGTGCTTGTACTTGAACAGAGCATCACCAAACTGCTTCGTAGTGACACCTAACACCACACCCCTGAAGAGCTCTAGCTGAAAGGGTTCCATCCGCATGCCCTTGACTTGAAAATATTCAAACACCCTGTAAATCAGACGTTCAAATCGGTACATGACAGAGCCGGACGTGTCTTTCACAGACACACCGTGAAGCTGTAGCCTGCGCATCCTTGCCTTGGCACCCTCGAGTCCCAGCTCTTTTATCAGCGCAGCCTGTGCCACACGGTCCATTATCAGGCGATTGTACTCTGTCATTCTGTCATTCTCCATCAGCTCCCTTTCTCTGTCGCCATCGTCCTTTGAGAGCCGGGTTCTCAAACAGTCGACAGCCACACCAATAGGCACAGACCTAGAGTTATCGATGGGATCTCGCAATACGTCACTCAGCAGCCACAAGCAGTCCTCTGGGTTTCTGGACAACGCTCGTTCGGGACATTGCAACACTGTTGATGTGTTACACCCAGAGATTAACTGTAGCTCTGGCAATGACGAGAGTGTCAAGTTATGCCCCAGAGAATGCATCACAGACGGATCCATGTGTCTCACAGACGAGGAGCGAGAGAGCCCCTCGCAATCTACAGTAATGGAGTTTGTGTTACCGCTGAAGATTCACTTTAGATACTGTTGGCTTTACTCTGGGGTGCCCTGGCACAACACCAAGCACCTGGGAAATAGAACGGAACAGTTAACCGAAGGAGAATGGCGCCACATAAACCGAACGCTGATGGCACACGAACACGTCGAGCTGTGCAGCCAGGTGTGTTCCATCAAGAAAGCCGACCAGCAAGACATGAAGGCCTTCTGGTTGACCACTGATGGGCGACTAGTCTATGTGGATCGATTCTCTGAAGACATCAAGTTCCGCTACCTCAGGCAGCAGAACCTACGCGTGGCACTGTCGTTGTGGGCCAGCAACCCAGAGCTGTGCGGACAGTTGATGCGGGCTTCGGGCTCGGCTCACGCTAACCTGATTAGAATATGTGGCGAAGCAATGACTTTGAGCCAGGGTAGGTTCTACAACGTATACGCCAAGTATCCTCTCCCCATCAACATGAACAGTGAACAGGATGACTCCTTTGATGTGCGTGGTGTGCATGAGAAGGACATTGCTGCCAGGGAGATAAAGAACGGTCAGGCTTTACTCCTCGAGCTTTATCCTCTTTACACAGAATATTTCAGTTTCATCACTGACACCTCTACGGTCTCCAAACTCAAGGAGAGAGTGTGGCTTCTCGGTGCTCAGTGGTTGGTACAAGAGGACTTGTCAGAGTTGCAGTTTTCACTGAACCTGAAAAGAAACTGGTTTGCAAGAATGCTCACTAGATTGGCCTTATTTCTGACTATGTCGTGAAAAAGAAGTGAAGTGAAAAGAGAAAAAAAAACAAAACATGTATAGCTATAAAACAGAGCCATATTTTGGTCGGCTTCGATATCACTCAAACAGCAATTTTCCAATTGTCAATGTGTGCAGAATGACAAACGGCCATGCTCGGACAAACTGCCACCGTAGGATATATTTCTCCTCACTGTCCCACCTATTTTACACAGAGAGAAACATAATATGCACGGTTTATGTCCGCCGAGGGTTGGTTCATCACAGAGCACACAAGTTCCTTGGTCAACCAGTCTTAGATAAGCTTTGGGTGAGCAACACAACTGACGAATATCATGGAGAATTACCTGACAGGCGCTGTAATTGGCGAAGGCGCCTATGGAACCGTATACAAAGCCACGTGTGGAAAAACTGGAAAAGAGTTTGCCTTGAAATTTCACAAGCGTGGCTTAGAGGATGCAACCGTGAGAGAGTTATCCTGTCTCACTGCACTACAGGGTCACCCTTACGTGATTCAGATGCACGAATGTTTCATCCACAATGGAATGATTGCCATGCTCATGTCCTACGCACCCTACACATTGTCTAATGTGATTCACACTGGACACCTTCACTGTCGCGGGCAGGTCCGAGCGCTAGAAATGATTCCGTTGAGTTTCGTGGCTCGTTTTTCAGTTCAAGTGGCTGAAGCATTGGCTCACATGCACCGACTGAATCTTGTGCACGGGACCTTACTCCGTTCAACGTGCTGTTGACAGAAGACCTAACCGTGCAAGTGGCTGACATGGGCCTCTCTAGACATTCCTGTAAATGGATGAGTACACCTGTGGTCACGGAGATGTACAGGGCCCCTGAATTGTTTGTCGAAGGTGGCCTCTCCGAGTACACTTGTGCCATAGACATGTGGAGCCTGGGGGTAATGATTGTCGAGGCTATGGAAGGGAGAGTGGTATTTGTGAACCCTGGGATGTTCACGTACGAAATCATTGTAAGGACATTGTGCCCCCAAAGTGATGCACTGGGGTGGACCCCTTGCGACCCTAACACCATAATGTCCAAGGTGATGGAGTGTGCACTGGTCAAAAGGATCGTCTTCCAATTGCTGGCTTTTCGCGAGAATGAGAGACTTTTGGCTCACGAGTTGCTGAAGGACACAGAATGGAATGAGGCTGCGCATATGTCCAAAGAAGAAAAAGACCTGGTTAGAGACCGGATTGATCGAAAGCGAGTGGAAGAAAAAAAAATCAAGCAATAGCATGAACATGATTATTCACTAAACGTGTACATGATTCACAGTGTGTTAGTGTATGTATTGAAAATAAACATTAAAACAACCTTGATCACAATTCTTGTCTCTGTTAAGTATAGAGTTGAAGATCAGCACGGGTTCACAATCCCATTGCCACAGGATAGTAGGTGTACAAATCAACATTTCCGAGATAGACAGCGTCTAAAGAGCCAATCCATCCCCGGAGCCTGCACATGTTCATCTGATTGGAGGTTTCTACTTGGATTGTGGTGGATGTTGTCAACAAAGGGGTCTGGAGTTAGATAAAAGTGAATCACACCCTGATTGGAGCTAGAGTCGAGTGCAACATTGACTTTACCCCATATCTGATTGCATCTAGCTCACACAAACTACAAGCCTGCTCCTAATTGCGAGCGGTAAATTCTTAAAAACTCACTCCTGAGCCAAGGGTGTCTGGTGCGAGGCAATTCCACACAGAGGTGTCACACTGCTCCCACTAAATTCTGTAAAGTGCAGCAGCATGGATGCTGCTCTGTCAAGTTGCCCTCAGACCAGATCTGCAAACACTTGGAACACTACATATTCATGTGCTGAAGCGAGTACACCTTCTTTGGTAGAAAGTAAAATAAGTCGTTGTGCCGGACAGAGCTAAGCGTTACAAAAGAAAGCGAGGGTTGTTCAACGAAAATGCAGACACCGGGATGAGGGACCCTTTGTCGAGGACACTCAAGACACGGACACCTGGTACCAAGGACCCCGTTATGGGGCCCCTCTGTCTTCGTCTGGAGACATGGAAAATTCTTCTTCTGACAGAGACACGGACACAGATGAGTCTATTTCTGAGGGGACATGGACGAGCCTGGTCAGGCAGACCCAGAGTCTGGTATGTCAGACCCAGAGTCGGATCTGTCTGACCCAGAGTCTGATCCAGCTCTTCGTTATTACCACCAAGACGTTGTTTCAAATTGGCGCCATAATGGCCTAGAATTCTATGAAGTATCCGACGGAGGCTTTTGGTATACTCGGGTAGCGTCAATTGCGATCAACGACCCAAGGGAGTCATGTTTGAAGAGGACGTGTGCAACGATTGAATTTGTCAACCTGTGGCTTCTTCTGTGTGTGTGTGTGTGTGTGTGTGTGTGTGTGTGTGTGTGTGTGTGTGTGTGTGTGTGTGTGTGTGTGTGTGCATTGCTTATGTGACTGTATGTGGTTTTGGCTTTGACAAAGCCTGTGCTCACACATGACCCATGTTTCTGTTGCTTATGAAACCCCAAATGTCTAGTAGCTATGTGATGTGTGTCTGTGTAACACAATTACTCAATAAAACCCCAGAGACTCTGTATGTGGTGTACTGTCTTTATTGTCAGATCAAGTCGCAAGAACACACATGCTAGTTACAATAAACCTCACCATCCAGTCTGATAGACCTTTCTCTGCCGTGTATCTCATCTCTCGTGTGACACAGAAGTAAGAAGGCAGAGAGCATGTCGTCCCGGCTGTACTCTCCGTTTACAAACTTCTTGCCCCCCGTGGTCACCATGCTACCTTTCGCAGACTCAGTGATAGTGACCATTGACAGCTCTTCTCTCAATTTCCCGAGAAGAACTTTCCCTTGCTGTGCATGGGTCTTGTCCGCGAGCCTATCCTCAGGCAAAGCTATCACGTCGCGTGTCTCCAATACACTCGCCGTGATATCTGTGGCCAAATTGACTCCCCTTTGCGAACGTCTATACATGAACACTTCCTTGTTGGAGCCAATTTTGTTGCTTGAGCCCGCACCCCGTGAGGTTCCCAAGCTAGATTCGAGTATGCGTGTTTTCTTTATGGCCTCGGATAACACTGCCCATCCCAGGGACATGACAACGTCACAGTAATACAGCGTTTCTCTATTGATCGCCAACACCGTACTGAGAACCATAGAGAGTTTAGTACTTGCGCCCACGTGCTTGCCTAGCATGTACTTGTTGTTGATATGTGACCACTTGCTGTAGAAAAGCACCTTGAACCCGGAGCGTGCTAGCGAGTGATATATTAGATTTTTTACATCGACAAGGGCATTGACGTAGGTGTTTTGTTCAAATACTATGACCACAGGGACCTCTTTCCACATTGTTCTGGGCATAAGAAGCTTCAGCAGTCTGACATGAGCGCTTAGCAGAGCAGCGTAGACTCGAGTGACATGATCCAAATCGCGTATCTCCAGTTCCTCCAGGGCCATAACCTGTGGGAGGGGACATAAAAGGACTGTTAGCGCCAGCAGGATTTAACTTCAAACAAGATGTAGTCATCATCATTATCGTGATCATCATCATGTTCTGTCCTACATGTCAGGCGGCTCAAGAGCAAATTGAAACATTGATGAGAACACCATGGCAGTACCTCATATCGCAGTACGAGTTCATGATAGTGTTCACCATGTTCCATCGCAACATACGTTTTTACTCTAACATGGATCACGGCCAGCTCAGAAACTTTTACAGCCAGCTTGTGTCCTATTCGCCCGCTAGAATACTCGTGATTGACACCTTAGTGTCCAGTTACAACAGACGAGGATTTGGCCAGAATGCGTGTGATTCACTGCACGTTCCCGGAGAGTTGTCAAGGGCTATAACGCTCACGCTCGGAAACTGTGTCCCAGAGCAGTTGGTGCACAGGTGCATCTCAAGCTGCAACCGGAAGGGCTACTGTGACATGGTGCTGGCAGCGTTCGCCGGCCGAGACCATTCGTAGCGGAGCGCTAAAGAACATGGCCATAATCAAGGAGAGCGTACGGACAAGAGGCTCTATTCACACCATTATTTCGCTAGCGGTAACAGGGTGGATGGTGAAACTCTCAAACGCCAAGTGCACATGCGGCGTCTGGACCCAGGCCTTGGACCTGATCTCGTGCTTTGTGCCCGACACGGAGACCACGTTGACAATACAGGACGAGGCTCGTATAAGCGCATACATCTGCACCCTGTTAGACCTAAGACCGGTTAAGAACGGACCGTGGCATAGTGACATCCACCGACCTTTAAATTACGAATACATGTTTAGTGATCTTTTGGTTTCGGGCATAGATTTGTACCAAGAGTCGTACCAAGTGCCAACTCACCACTAGATTTCCACCTGCCAGCTCCACCGCGCAGCACACCCCAGCACAGGATCTAGAGCCTCCTCCGAACGTCGGGTCGAGACACAGGTAGGCTCTGACCACTGATGCCCGTCTCATATAGTCCAGGGTGACGCTGTTGTTTGACAGGAACTTGTTTATGACCGAGGGCTCGAAGGGAGTGGTGTTGTCGGTCTTCGTGTCAGTGGACGACGTGCTGCTGCTTCCCGTGACCTCGTTCTCAAATCCTTTTGGTGTTACCATGTTCATCAACTCCTTCAGATGGTTGTCTATGGATATGTGTTGAGGACAATACACTCCAAGGCAGGCGCATGTCAGTCCCGGCTGCCTCTCATGATGCCTACACTTGAAGCTCTGTGAGACTACGTGGTAGGCAGGCTCCCCATTGTCTCCGCGGATATCAGCGACTCTGTGCAGCCATGGGGTGTTGTTGACATGACTTGTGATGTGCACTTGCTTTCGCCCTCTGAATGCGATGTTTGGTAGCACAGCCAGTAGCACCTTGGAACTGACGAAGCCCACTTCGTCCACGAGGATGAGGTCGGCACTCTGTCCTCTGCTAGCCTGTGAAGACACGAGATGTGGACATGGGAGGGTGGGGGTGGGGTTAAGATCACACTCGTGTTGACACTGGTTTATCTACAACGGTTCACATTTGACAGGAGTAGACGAGTCTCTCAGAACAACGTGGATCGAGAGTGAGTGATAGAGAGGAGGAAAAGAAAGTTCAAGAAATTAGACAAAGGAAAGCAATCCGGGGCCAAGTGTCATGTATCATTCTCATACAGAGTTAATAGAGGATCCGCAATGGGTGAGCTACTGCGTCGAGAACAAATGTTCTTTTGTAGACCACATTCGGGCTACGTGTGCCCAAAGCACTGCAGCAGGCACGTGTGCTCGGCTTCAAGTTGCTCTTTGATACAAATCATGGCCACACGAGCCCAATATCAGGCGCGACCATCAGAGTCGTCATGCCCCATTGCAGCCCTGCTTGTCTTTCAGAAGCCTCAGTTGGAGTTCAGAGGAACATTCTACATGCCGGCCAATGGGGACCCTGCCGAATTGGGCTATGGTGCGATGGAATACAATCCGCCGGGTGCACGGCATCTGGTTGACAGGGAAGTAGAAGTCAACCATCTAATACTGAAAGCCAGCTTGCCTGTCATGATTGCAGTGTTCTCAACAGCATTGACAGATGAATTTGCTCGCCAATACCAGATGATGGCCAGTCATGGAAGTCAGGTGTTGAACAACTCGTCGAAAGACCGCCGTTTCTCCTGGCCGACCAAGATATTTGAGCTGGTCGAGGTGATACAATCCGCTGGCAAGCCCAAGCTGCATTGCTCCAGAGAGATGTCCTCGGTTGTGAAGGATGCCGTGTTGAAGAGCGCCGTGGCGGTATCTACGCTGTTCAACTCGCGCGATGACAAGATCATCCTGTTCATGAGGAAAATGACATGCAAATACAATGATAAACACGGCAAGAGAGCTGACTTCTACACCATGGTGGTCATGCTGACACTGTGTCTTTTCCCATATTTAAAACATCGCATACTCTGTGACCTATTTAACAACAGGACCTTAGTGATCATGTGCTTTGACAAGACTCGCACCACACACAACCAGTGGTCTACACTGGCCACACATGTACACCTGCACGCAAACCAGCCTGAGTTTGTAAAGCGGGTGCTAGCTAACAGTGATCTTGGAAGCTCCTTGCCCATTGTGGTCACAGTCACCTTGGACAAATACATTTCAGACGCTAGCTACTCTGGGAACAAGATTGAGCCCATGTCTCACAGTCAGACTCCCAGAGACTACAGCAAGCAAATGAGGAAACCCCAGGAGGTTGGAAATTTACCCCAACATCGACCCGAGTCATCCTTTCACCAAACAAAGACATGTGCGCCACTCACAAAGAAAAGGAAGACGCCTTGCTATGCGGGGTACTACGAAGCACACGAGGGGAGACTCGAGGATAAAGTGATGCATTTAGAGCACTCGTAGACCTGGACCCGTAAACTTTGCTTGCATTGACTATGATGCGGTGGTGTTCAATTGTGATTTTTGTGCTATGTTGTTCTGTGTGATTGTACAATAAAATATAACTCTCACAAGACCATGTTTTCCTTGGTGGGTTAATTCATATAAGACACACACAAAAATGAAGAAGGGGACTTGGGATTTAGGTTTGGTCAAGATGACTTTATTCAGACACATGCATTTATACATAGAAAAGGGTGATCAGTGAGAAACAAGCAAGAACCGTTGAGTCTCTGGACAAATTGGGTTTTGTTACACATTGTCCTCGTCCTCATCATCATCATCATCATCCTCATCATCGCCCATGTACTTGAGAGAAAGAAAATGTAATTACCATGAGACCATACACAGATAAGCTGTCAACGTGTAATTTGGACATTACCATGTCGTCGTTCACATCATTCGCATGGGGAAAAGGAGGCAATGCTGCATTGACATGTGCGGGGTTAAGGAGTTCTGGGGGTAACAGTGGAGGCACTTGCACCACAGGGTTTTCAGGTCCCTCTTCGTCCGAGGACATCAAGTAATCGCTCTCCTGCAATATATGCATGGCATGTCACGTGCAGGAATATGAACCACATTTGACATTTGTCTCTATCTATATCAGACACCTACCGTGCGGTCCAGGATTATGGTAGATGCCTGTTGAGTAGAGTACAGTAGTGGTTAATGTATATTGACGCCTTTAATCTGACAAGGTGTATTAACGTAGAACACTGATCTCACCTGGCTAAGGCCACTGTAGTCCGTTTCTATACCACTTTCCTCTGACATCTTTACAAGTGTGGCATGTATAGTGAGTCTGTGTTTGTATTTGGCTGTTTGTATTTGGCTGACTGTTATGGTGGATAAACATAATCGTAACCTCAGACAATTAGTTTGTATCAATTTCATTACATGTACTCAGCTTGCATATGTCACCCAGTAAAGACAGTGAATGACCATTAGTTTCTTTGCATTGTTTTTATTTAAATGTTTTCAGCTTGCACATTTCACCCATAGTAGAAGCGAGACCAATCCTTCAATGACATTTGATTATTCAACACAAAAGTCAACTGTGTTCTCCTGATCAACACGTCGGCGCTCAACTGTGTGATGTCAACCACGCGGTCTAGTTCTTGTTCCTTGCACACTTTGGATTCCTGCAAGCCATCGATGAGTTTATTGTAGATGGCGAGGAGAGTTGATCCATAGACTTTGGTTAGGGACACAGTGCCAGTGACTTCACCTATATTCTCCGAGGGCTCTCGAGCAAGACTTTGATGTAGGGCCTATTACGGTCCACTATGGCAAAGTTGTCTGCGTACTCACTCATGGTCTGGTACAGGGTGCTAATGTATCTCATCACCGTGTATGGGATTTCTATGGTCCTCTTGTGCCCGTGTCGCTGGTGGACGTATGTACACTCAAGCTCTTCAGAGCCAGGTTCAGCGGATAGCTCCTCACAGATTTGCGTTACAATGTCAAGGTTGTCAGTGGAAGCGGCTCTCAATAGAGTTAGGAGATTTCGGAGAGCATCGTAGTCTTTGTCAGCAAAGGCTTGTTGGGAAGGTATGCAGACGTAGCCGTCTGCACAAGACTGGAGAGAGAATGACGGTGGATCATGGGGGTCTACTTTTTTAATGCAGGCAACGCCAAACTGCGAACACCGTTGGCACGTGAATATGTATTCTCCTCGGGTAGACTCGATGAGGATGTCGAAAGCACCTCGCGCTTGGTCTGAGGCCCAGAGGCTATCGGACATCATGAAGGCCAAGACGTTGACAAGAGCCTGTCTGTTTTCTTCGTCGTACACAGGTAGGGTACGATTGAAAGGTTCAGTGTCAGTGCCGGCTATCTTCAGGTGGGGTCCACAGTGAATGTTGACATTCCACTTAGAGGAAAGCTTTCCCAGATCGTTGGTCAGGATCCTTTTATCGGCGTCGTTGACAATTGCGAATTTTACTGGTATTCTTTCCACGGTGCCTTGTTTGTACACCGTAAGGTTCATCTTGTCAATTACAAAGAGAGTGCTGCACTCACCGAGGGATATGAGACCACTCAGGTCCACTTTTAAAATGACAGGTTGATGGGGCTTACTGGCAGTAGTCATGGTGTGGGCCACAATGTAGTCATTTTGACTGAAAGACATCTTGACTTGAGATTGGTCCACGTTGCGAGGAGCGTATGAGTTTCATGGCTCGCCCATGTGCGGAAATGTTTATACACAGCATTTTGGGATGTTACTATACCTCAAAGCGAGGGACCACATGACGAGCAAAGATCAAGAGCACCACTGCATTTCGCTGACACACTGTCCTATCTTCCGCCTCTTGTCCTGCGTGTATACCGAGCTCAGAAGTTTGCGACCTGGGACCTTGTTGGCATACAGATCCATGTAGAAGTTTTTGCAGCCTGTGCAATGGTACGTGACCTGCTTGCAGTCGTAGTCGGGCCGCTTTCTCTTGCCCAGCTTGACTTGCATTGGTTTGAGCCATTTCTTTGCCCTGAATGCTTCGATCCAAGTTCGCATGAGGTGTACGTCTGCACACGAATAGGGCATGATACAAAGAACAGACTCAGGATACATGGCGGTTGCTGAGCTGAATGCATTGGGACTATGTATCTGCAACATGATCACGGTCTGGTACAGAACACCGGCCAGATCGACTAAAGTCCTCTCGCATAGTTCGCTTCGGGCTATGGAAAGCCTACCAGTTGAGGCGACGATCTCCGCGTCTGCCAATATAACCGTTGGCAGCGTCAACAATATGGAGGTGTCTGAACAGCTGGGCGCCGATTCTTCCACGTCTCGCACGGACACTGTGCCTTGAGAGATGGCTTCGGAGAGTTTTTCCCAAACAGAGCGCTGAGGTTCTTGTAGACAACGTCAGGCCTCAGTGACATGTCCTCTGTGATCACCTTGAGACAGGCCTTGAGTTTCTCACCCGGGAGACGAGTCACGGTCTCTCTATTTATCCTTAGGTGCTCCAACTCACGAGTTCCATGCACTGGTATCATGTGTTCGGGGCAGTTGTTCATCAGCGTGGTGAAAGCCACATTTGCCCTGTTCAACCTCTGTCTGACAGAGGTGATTGAAGCCAGCAGGTGCTCTTTACAGTCATTCAGGCTAGAGGACCCCAGCGCAGAACTGTACATGTAGCGAGGCAGGCAGTAATCTATTATGCAGTGAGCCACCAGCTTACCTGAGCGATTGACCAATGAGCGGTCTGCCCGTGTGCTATCAATACCCTAGAGTTGCGATAACATTTGTCGAGTGGCTGGTATGGGTGGCATATGAGTTCCGTGGGCGAGGATGGATCGGTCCGGTCCTGCTTGTGACACTCGTACACAAGGTGGTGCTCTGATTTGCTCTCGCGACCCTGCTCCGTGTCAGAGACGTTACTGGATTTGGAACTCTTGGCCTCGCACATGAGCGAGCCTCCAAACATGGCAGTGATACACCCCGCGGTAGCCTGGAGGTTTAACGGGTATCTGTAGAAAGCGGCCTCGCACGGGTTGCACTTGTAATACTCGATGACTTCGATGGGCTTGACAGAGAGTCCCGTAATGCGCTTTAGCCAGGTCTTTACAATTTCCACGTACGACGTCTTTACGCTGGAATTGGCCACCTTCAGACGATCCAGGGCCACTCTACTAAAGTTCTTGTTCTTTGACGATTTGACGAGACTGCTCCAAGGAAAGAACCCGGCTCCCATCTTTGACGCAATTAGCTCAGCTGCTTTGCACATCCGCAGGTCTCGGCGTATGCCTTCCTTGCTCGAGAACATGTGGTTCATGCAAAAACCGTCTTTGTACAGCGTGCGCACAGTTAGGCCTCCGAACGAACCGGTCTCATCCGTTCGCATGGGCACCAGTTTTGTGGCGACCGCAGAGAACTCTGAGTCCAGCCGCAGCGTCAGAACGTCTTTCACTCTGAACATGGTGAGAAACGAGCTGGCTCGATGTAGTTCCAGCCACTGGCCAAGGTCATTCACACGGGGTTCCCGTTCGGGGTACAAGATGACATCTCCCGGATTGAGCTTGTTCCAGGGGCAGGTTGAGAAACATGACACTTGGTCCGTTTCAAGCTTGACACAGTCTCCCCTGATGACACACGCTATGAAGGTCTCTGTGACTGCAGAGTCGCAAGGCGCGCACACTTTTGAAGGCTGACAATCCCTGACCTTAACGGAGAGGGATGATAGATCACCCTTGTCGTCGAGGTTGTGAGTGAGAGCCACATAGGTCTTCTTAGCAACGTGACAGTATATGGAGCAACTGTTTTCGTATTCTAGCTTGACTCTCCTGTCTTTGACAAAGGGTCTGGTGACGTCCACACAATCTCGAGAGCTAGGGACTTTAGTCACGTATACAGGGTAACCTTCCTCAGTGAATGTGCCCCTGGGGTCTCTTTCTAGCTTATGGTGCGTGTTACCTGTTCCTATCACGTACATCCTGGTGAGAGTGTCCTCCACCAATGCAGTGTGCACGTAATCCAGAAAGGCCGGCACCTGCTCGCCTGCCCGCTTAAACTTGTCACCCAATGCGACACGGGCCTTACCGGCAAAGGTCTCGAGGAGTTCATTCTCATGCTTCCCAGCGAGTGTGTCTTCATCTCCTAGGTCAACTTCGAACACTTCATTCTCGACCTGGTCCCCTGGTCCGTATCCAACTGAGACCATCACGCTGTCGGTGTCTCCATAGACAACGGGGCAACGGTGCTTGTAAAGGTAGACACACAGCTGTTTACCACGGAAATCTGTCGCCTACCGTGGCCGGAAATGAGTGGCCCACAGGGATGGGGAGCTGTACCGTAGAAGGAGTTGGCCAGGACTTTACACTCTCCCTCGAGCGTCTTGCAGTAGACTCGCTCGGCCTCGCTGATCTCGGGGTCCTCAAGCTTCCTCTTGAACTCGGCTCGCTGGTTGAGATAGTACTCGACCGATGAAGAGAATATGGCGGGGGCGCGGACAAAGCAACCTTTGGCCTGGTCGTACTTGAGAATGAGCGAGGCGTACTGAAAGCCCTCGGCCTCCCAGTTGTAACACACCCAACCCGAGAGATCGTGTGGGAAGTCTATGGGAGGCCAGGGAATTGTGGTCTCGGGCGAGATGTTGAGAGCACACATTATGGCCGGGTACATGCTGGCAAAGTCAAACACAAGCTCCAGGCCCATTCCGGGTCCCGAGTAATGTAGACCTGTGAGAGGGTCGCACACAGCTCCACCCTTCCACTCCACACCGGTGTCAGCCTCAAACTCGGGCTTCCATCGCTGGCGGCTGTCTAATTGCATACCTGCGGGTCCCGCTTTAACTCTGAGAGTGTCGAGTGTAATCTTGAGCTGAGGCATCTGGACTGAGTGAATGCTCTGCACAAAGCCGCCAAACAAATCTCCTCTTCCGTGTACCATGACATCTATGTTGAGAGTGGTCCTACATCTGTGGAACAGTGCCGAAACTGGATTGAGGACTTTGGCCAGCCTGGCGCACAACTGCGAGTCGACTAAGTTGTAGACGAGCACGGCAAAGAGACTTTTTCCCCCGCTGTTGATCATTGCGTCCATTTTAGAGTAACTGATGTCTGCCAGCTTGTAAAGCTTTCTCGTGTCCTTCAGGGGCTTTCTATTTAGCCTCCTGACCTTGGCGATGACAAAAGGGGCCACGTCGTTCAACTTCATGCTGGTGCATGCAAACTTGATGTCCCTCGTCCCCGCCATCCTGTACAAATCTATGATGTTCATACCGCAGCTGTTCATCTTGAAGTGTCCCAGCTTAGCCTTCTCTTTGTTGAACCTTCCGATGTGCATGTACACCTTGTGGAGCTTGTACTCTGTCACGGTGCCGTTTAGCAACTCCGAACCTAAGCTCTTGAGCATCTCCTTGTACATATCCAGATAACGCACATTTTCAAACTGGAACAAAGGTGCCACCGTGTCCACGGTCAGTGCCCTGGTCACAAAGAGTCCATACCAGTCTTTCAGTAGTGTTAGGGTTCTTTTCTGGGTGGCTAGGTCCCGACACTTTGCGTAGTTTGATTCTGCGTAGAAATGCACACGCTGCTCAATCACCCTGACATCAAACTCTGCATTGTACACATAGAGTAGCTCTATTTTGCACTTGTTCAGCACATTGATCAGTTTCTCAAGAAGTGCGAGTTCACCGGAGCACGGGCATATCAAAATCCTTTTGACATCGCTTATCCCGCAGCCGTGGCCAGTTTGTGGTCTGCTTCTGGGTTGCGTGTCACCTTGCATTTGTTGTAGAGCACTATCAGCACCTTCCTGTGGTGCTCGCGTGAGGTTTTGGTCACATGGGAGTTGAGGATCACCAGAGAAATGCAAGTTATCTCGTGTTGCTGACCTGGCATGTCAAGCGCCAGAGCGGGGATAGAGACGCGTTTAATCTGTGTGGGCAGTTGTTTCCTGGCCATGTTTAGAATGCCAACCAGTCTGTTTCTGTACTCTGTCATGTCCTTGATCGTTTGCTCTGTGCAGTAGGGGAACTTGTGGGCGAAAGTCTTGCATCGCAGGGACACATCTCGATACAAAGGATCAAACACAGTCTCAATGTCCAGACATGCCGCCTTGTAGAAATAGGACACATGTGTACTGTCAAAGAGCATAGCCTCAGCCTCTGAGGTGTCATGGTCGTAGATGAGATCTGACACGGAGAGTTCCTGGTTCAGCTTGTTTGCGGATATGAAATACACCCTGCCAAACATGACGTCGGTGCATAGGGCAGGCGTGTTACCATCTCGAGCAATGTAGTAGCCCCGGTCTGGGCAGAAGTCTCCAAATGTCAGCGCGCCCCTTACGGTTTCCAGATACCTTTTGGCCAACCATATGGATGAGAGTGGGAAAATCTGAGCATTTACTTTTCGCTTAATGTCATCATGATGAACGTGGATGTGCACTGGCTCAGCAACGAAATGCTTGAACCAAGATTTCTGTACTGTGTCCCAGTTCTCTTCCTCACCCTCCTGATCACACACCAGGTCTAGGTCATATCCCACAACAGGAGTTACATCAGTGACTTTGAAGTGTACCGTGGTATAGATATTGATTTGTCGTGCTTGTAACACCAGACCTCTACACAAGAGCGCCTCTTCTTGCCTGTGAAACATTATTGATTTGATCATCACCCCAACCAGATCAGGCTCCAGGTCAAGCTTGACAACTCTGCGTTCAGGGTAGATATTAGGGAAGAATTCCACAAAAGGCATCGCTTTGTTCATGATTCTGAATCGAGAGACCGTGGTTGTATGCACAATATTCCAGCAAGGAACCAAAGTCCAGCCAAGGTTGGAAATCGTAATTGACGACCCCTCAACCACAACTGTAGCATCCAATTGTTGGTGAGGCAACCAAATGCCTGATAAGTTGTCTCTGTGTCATTGTCAAGGCTATGATGCTGATGTTGATGTTTGAAAAGTGTATAGTTATTTTGCTCAACAAGAATCCTTGGTCACGTTCACTCTACCCGAGTCACTGACGAGTTGAGAAGATTTGTATGTTCGTTGGGCTACATGAGGCTGATCCTACTTAAAGCTTGCGACCAAAGCTGTGTGTCCAACAACGCTTTTCTATCCAACAATGCTTGACTGTCCGACAGAGTATCTGATGGAGGGCCATGGCCTCGAGGTGTGTGTCCGGACACACAGCCTTGGTCAAGCACATTGACCTTTCTCTGAAAGCTGAAAGGATTCACAATGTCTACCTTTTCTCGAATCGGATCCTGCTCAAGCTCACTGTCTCCAGTATACGCCAGCGATGTATGTACAGCTACGTCTTTCATCTCCCCTCCTAACCAGACGCATTACTCATTCAGGTATGAAGTACAAGGTGTGACTACACCGTACCGGATACAGTGTTGCTGCACAGACACCATCAAGACTGCTTTGGACAAGTGTCCTTTTTTTTCCACAGTGTATGGGGGAACTGTGCGTAACATGCTGATTTTGAGATATCCTGATCAAGCGTGGGTGTCTGGCCACTTCCCTTGTAACCTTATGTCTGACAGGGATATCGTAATTCTGAAACATACGTCTACTCCCCAACCAGAGTACCCTGTGAGACACATAAGGGCTACCAACAAAGTCTTTGGTGTGCTGGTATGCCTACGTGAAGGATCTGAAGGTTTGCATATACTCAATGTTCGACGGACATCCCTGACCCCTTCAAGTTTATTAGTGGTAGTGAACCCCAGGAAGACCATCAGGGAGTCATTGAAGGATGATGGTCGATTCAGCTCACAAACACTAGAGGGTCGCTACACTCTACTCAAATCAACCAACACCGAGACCTTCATCCCTGTGGATCAACTCGGTGGGGCTCTGCTAAGTGATGCCTCGTATTATATATGTATCACACTACCAAGATTGCTTCGGAGGAAATCTAAACTGCTCTCTTTGCTCAAAGGTGTTCCCAACTAACTGTAGCCATTGCTGTGTTCAGTTTTTCTTGAGACCAAACCCTATTATGTTTATGAACCTGAATAAACGCTTCTTCACACTTTTTGTTGCAAACTGTGTGTGTATGTTTGAGTGTGTGTGTGTGTGTGTGTGTGTGTGTGTCTTTAGTATCAAGTGTCTTGTTGCAACCCGGTATTGTCAGTAGAATACGGGTAAGTGTTTTGTTTTGGGATCATGCCTTTGACGCGCAGCAATGCTTCATCTCTGTGTAGAAAGAGAACTCGAGAAGAGTCGTCTGGGCAGTGTGATGACCCTTCTCACATGAAGATGATAGCAAACTTGAAACGTCAAATCATGGAACTCAATAGCACACTGAATGCCGAGCGCAAACACAGAGTTGAGGCTCTTCATGACACGACAGAGTTGTGTTCAGCACGCTGGACAAGAGACCGAGAACAACACCTTGCTAGACAAGGAGGCAGAGGAGACACTGCAGACTCTGCAGCCGAGGCTGTCGACCAGCAGAGGGATGCCCTAAAGCATATGCTATATGAGCTCGAGATGTGTAAAAGGAACTGGAAGATATGAGAGGGGCTCTCAACGATGCCTGTGAAGAGAGAGAATGCTTGAGGATCAAACTGTCAGAGAGCCGAACCAAACCCGTCGAGAATCAAGGCTCGCTTGGGAGAACACCCAAGACCGAAGACTTGCACCCGCACTTAGACTGGGTAGGCAGACATTACCTAGCTGTGTCACTCCCTGAAGATCGCATGTTCAAACCCGGTCAGTCTGTCACGCCGGTCGGGGTGTTACAAAAGCTCTTTGAAATGAGGGTAGGTGACAAACTGGCAACGGGGTTCAGCCTGCTGTTAGAGAATATAAACATCATGCTAGCTCAACTGCACCCTGAGTGGTACGGGAGGCACTTTGGTCTATGTAGAGCGTACGGGCATGGCAACAAATACAGGTCTACAGACAGGGTGGACACAGAGGACTTTGCTTGGATGTTGTTTGAGTACGGGGCGCACGCTCCGCTGATTGAAGTGATAGCTGGGCTCCTGAATGTTCTAAACAGCACGGGGAAGGGAGGAGTTACGACCACAGCTCTGTGCACGAGCAAGAGCATGTACACCTCATATGTGACACTGTTCAGAGACACAGTGTCAAGGGCCTACGATGTGTTTGTACGTGTGTATGAGAGGGCTCAGAGTGTGCGGAAGGCACAAGGAGTCGTGTACGTGCCTCTTACGGCAGGCTTAAGTGCTGACCACAACCAATCTCAAGGAGGTTCCCAATCTGTCAGGAACACAGTCTTGCACTCCATACTGGAAGGCATCGAAGTCCCCCCTCACATCAGCTGTGCGGCAACAAGTGCGGAGGTGGACAGAGTCTCACGTGAAGACCCCCTTAGGTTAGAGCAGTCCCTGTCTGCGTTCATGAAACGTAGATGTCTGCAGGGACAGGGAAAAGAGGCCGGGTCAGTTAGTCGGACCGCCAGCCAGGAGCATTTTCCCCTTAAAGGATCCACGTCACATGAGGTACCAGGGCCTCTTATAAAGCGGGTGCTCTTTGATTCACCTTGGCCAAGCGATTAGGCCTCTCTGTAGCACTGTCAATGAAGAGGCATTTGAGGAGAGATTAGAGAGGGTGTATATATATATATACATAGTCAGACAGATACGTATTGACAACCATACAGACATGAATGTGCACGTGAAGGGCCTCGGAGGTGCGCAGCCCCAGCCGTGCAACTCTAAGAACAAGAGACCACGTCTCGACGAGGATGAAGATCTGAGAACAAAGGCACTCTTGGCCATGTCTAGGTACTGCCAGGACCAATGGGGAGGAAAATGGTACAGCTGCACATGTCCCGCGGTGAGAGTATGAAACTGGCATTGCTGAGCGGAGACGCCGGCTGTGGCAAGTCATATGCTATATCGCTGCTCGTGAAGAAGCTCAGGAGCTTGAACATCAGCGTGGCTGTGAGCGCCATGACCAATAAGGCAGCAGGCACTTTGCTGGAATCCGGCTCCTTGGACCAAGTTTACACATTCCACAAGATGATGGGATTCAACAAGGAACTCTTGGACGACAAGCTTTTGCTCAAAGACTTCATGCAAAAGTACCACAAGGTTCACAGGGCCATGGTGCATCGTTTCAACACACTGTACCAGGCAGAGTTGCCTCGGAAGTCGACCGACGCCATCCTCGGACACCCGTGTAGACACCTGAGACCGGAGTCGTGTGCCGTGTGCAGTAAAATGTTCGAGAAGCTGAGAGTGTCTGAGAACATGGAAGACACTCTGCCATTCCTTGGGGTGAATGTGCTGATCGTGGACGAGTACGGTCTGATGAACGTGGAGCTGCTGGAGAGGATGTTGGGCTGCCTGGCTCTCTTATATGGACCCGGCAAGGGTCCGCTGATAGTTTTCTCGGGCAGCGTTTCACAATTGCAGCCCGTCGGCTTGACCACGCGCATCTGGGCCACCAAGCGCTTCGAAAGCCTTCTATCTTCTTCAACTCCGCTTTTTGTCAACAGGCGACAGTTCAAGGACCCGGGTTACGCGGAGGCCGTGACATACCTTCAGTTCAACACTGTCACAGAAGAGTCTCGGCGCATTTTCCAGAGCCAGGTGACTGTAAGTGAGCGAGACGTGATGGAGCCGGCATACGAACCTGAGAAGCTGCGGATCTTTCACCAGGACGAACAACAGATCACGTACACCGCAGCCTACATGAACACGGTGCGCTCAAAGGCCCGGGAAAAGTTTCTGAGCGTGGCCCAGACCAGGGTGTCCTCCACCAAAGGACCGAGAGCCTGGTACGAGGTGCTTAAGCAGGCTGCTCAGACACTACCCAAGCTGTTTTCTGTGCCCAAATACCGTAGAGGGATCCGCTCCACTGAGAGGGATTATCTGAAGGTGGACAGGCTCTGGGTAGGTTGCAAGGTGCGCATGATCTGGCACATGGACTTTAATGGTATCCAGATTGCAAACAGGAAAGCCTTGTCCTTCTGCCCAGGCTTGTTGGGAGGCACACAGAAGCAGCCCCAGTCCATGTTTGACTCTGAAGGTGTAGTGGAAGACATTTGCTTCAAGCGAGAGAGTCGGGTGAACGAGTTCTTTGTGAGGGGGGATCGCACCGGGACCCTGTACAAGGTCACTCCTTCCAAATGGCAGTGCATGAACTGGACAGTGACCACACACCCGCTGGCCTGTCTCTTGGCGATGAACACCTACGACTGTCAAGGTTGCACTGTGCACGGGCAAGTGCTCTACCACCCGCCCAGGCATTTTGCCATGTCACCGATAAAGCCCTCGGTGTACGTTGTGCTGACTCGGGTAGTCAAAAGAGATAATCTCCAAATGACAAACTGTAACTTTGCCGAGAATGTAGGTATCGTGGCCTTTTACGATCCTAGACTGGTGGCTTATCGCAAGAGGGTGGAGATGAACTATTCATCATGAGGCACCTAGCATACCCCAACACCCTGGAGTCATCATTGTGTTCACATTTGTCTCAGTGAACACCAGAAGGAAGCACAGAAAGATTAGGAGATGAGCTGGGCCACTGGATGGCACGAGCTAACGCTTGAGGACTTGATATGCCTCACTTCGTCCAGGACTCGTCTGGAACTCACCAAGGAGTACGAGAAGAAGCCCAACCGGGTGCAGCTTATGATCAACATCCAAAGTTCTAGTGAGCCGGACCTGGATCACGCACCACCCGGGCCATTGCACAAGATGATCTCAATTCGTACATCATGCTAAGGTGGTGCCCTTGGTTTTCACGGACATTCGGAGTGCTCTCGGATGCGAATCTTAACATGCTTGCAGTCAGGTTGCTTAGGCTCAACAGCGAGGAAGCCCCCATCCTCCTGGAACTGGTCACAGCGGTGATGCTCGTCCTGACCCAGCCCAACATACCACACGCTCCAACCTGTCGTGAGCCCCATCGAGCAGAGAGGTTCCTGTTTTGCAGCTGATTGAGAATTTGCTATACTAGTGCATCGTGCAAGATAGTCTAGCAAACGTCAACCGTTGCATTGAGTATCAGCTATGTCATCCACAAGACTATACCAATCGATCCGCACGTACACCCACACTCTGACCGAGCATCGGAACAGGACCCTAAATGTGCCTTACGGGTGCTACAAATATGAGTCGGCTAAGAACCATCTCCCCGGTGGCATGTTCCACTTTGTCAAAGACACGGATTCATACGTGCCTACTCTACACGGGCTGAGCGCGGACCTGATTGGGAACCTGAAAGAGGTGGCGGTCTGCTCCGCTAGCAGCACTATTGCCCATAGACCTTTCCTGAACACCCCGCACCTGTACGAAGTAGAGCTGATCAACACGGGACGTGACTCTTTGACGCAGGGAGATCGTTTCACAGTGCAGCTCCCCAACCAAGACGATGTAAATGCTCAACTCAATGTGAACGGCGACAAGGGTTACAATATGTCTGTGAACAATGGCATCTGGGGAGGACTACTGGCTACTAGAAAAGTGAATTGCGAGTATGGTGGCGACCCCGTGGAAGAGGTAATACAGTCTATCAAGCACGAGGATGACTTTGACGTGTTTAACCTGATTTCTCCCTACACACCCCAAAGTATACTGTCAATGATGACACTCGTTGCCAACGGTGCCGGTTATCACAACATCACAGATGGTCTAAGACATGCCGCCGCCCTGGCCGTGAATGAGGACCTTAACCTAATGACCATCGGCACCATCGTGGAAGACGAGAGTGTCAAAATGTTTTTAAGGACCGTGGTGGGACATGCAATTAGCATCGTCGAAAGTGTGCAAGGCTTTGCAGGAGGACAGGTGGTACGAGCCTGCGAAGGTTACAATAACAGCACTATCAACACGGGTGACAGATTCATGGCTCAGCTGAATATGAACAGGTGGCTTTTGTGAAAGTTTTGAATGGGATCACAGTTGGTTTGTGTATAGCATGTGTGCTTTGGAATTAAATAAAGGATGTACAAATTAAACAGATCTCTTTGTAATGTTTTTATTTCTGTATCAATGATAGGAATACACAACTATGGCACACACACACACACACACACACACACACACACACACACACACACACATAGATCAGCCTCAATGCAGTGACTTTGAGACACACTCCGGGTTGTCAAAGGGGATCCTGGTAGTGTTTTTGATCAATTTCATGTGGCCTTTGTCAACGTAGCGCTTTCTGGACTTGACAGCAGTCATCTTTGTGTTGTAATGGATGTGGAACGGTGCTGCTGCCTCGGTCTCAGTGTTCCTTGGGACTCTCACATTCAGGTTGGCCATGCTTGAGGTGGTAATGCTCTGGCTAGCCGTGCTTGGGACGCTCACGCTCTGATCACCCATGTGACTGGTCACTTTTGGGTTATTATCCGGTACCTCGACAGTCACACTTCTCTCTTCTTTCCCCAAAGACATCCACTGTTGATTAACATCCTGTCCGTTGATCATTGGGAGATGCGCGAGTCCCATTTCGAGCCACCAGTGAGGTCGATGTCCGCACATGCCTTGATGTCTCTGTTTATCTGCCTTTACTTTGAGAAGGTTCATCCACCAGGTATCTTCGAGGTCATCCATCGCAGTCCAAAAGAGTCGAGTGTTTTCACTTGTTACTCAACTAAGGAGCTGGCATGGAAACATAGTCTAGCAAACCAGAGGACTATGTTCAATAAGACCAGTATGCATAGGATTACAGTAATACCTTGATCCAGACGTTTCTCCAGTGTAGTGACTTCACCTCTTCTTTGAGTCAACTGTGGGCAGGTGTAGATTGAATGTCCTTTGCCATGTAGCGGGGTTGCATCTTTCCTTAATACAATACAACGTAACATTTTTATCGTTTCACGATCCAGGGTATTCTCATAGCTCCCCAGTACAGCGCATAAGCTGGTGTACCGAATAACAGAGGCAATGTGTAAGAAAGGGGAACCAGAGCAAGATGTGCTGTGTTGTAGAAGACCATGACTGTAATGAGGCTGCACCAGAATACGGGAGCTGGGTGGTGCTTGTCACGAGGAGTAAATTGTAACTGCTCTCCATGTCCAAAAGCTCCATTGCTATAGCGCTCCTCGGCACGGTTAGAGCCAGTGGGGCAGCGTTTCGCCTCCCTGTACAGAGCAAGCACCTCGCCTTTGCATGTAGTTGCCAGGGTTGAATACTGTAATTGTCTGGTTCTCTCGAGTAGCGTGTTCACGTCCAGGCACAGATACGACGTTAAGGATCTGACAGCAGCGACAAAGAACATAACCTTATACCCAGAGAGCCAAACAATGTTTCCTTCCAATAGACCCTGTAGTTCTAGGTCATAGGAGAGACAGACAATGGAAGCTAAGAGAAAGTAAAACCTCGCCCCTTGGCAATGAGACATGTTGTGTTCAATTCGACAGAAGCAGTCTGATGAAGCCGACAGTATTTATCCAGACAAATACGAACGTTGTCCATTTTAAAATTGGGAACAGACACGGACCGCTTCTGTCTGAACATTGAACCCGTGAGACAACGAGCTTTGTGCTGCAGCAGAATCTGTAGTATAACCAGGTGTGAATATATGTGGCTAAGAAGAAGATGAACATGAAGAGTTTCTGGGATACGGACACGGTTGACATCGGATCAGCTATTGACCTGGTGTCACTGCGAGTGCTTCGTGTCACCGCGCTTAGCATACTCACAATGGTGCCTCCGATCAGTGTGATGCACACCAAAAGAGACCACAGGGCACCCAGTAATCCCCACGCAAGCGGGTTCCACAGTCTGATTATGTGCACAAAGAGGGTGACAGCCACCAGCGCAATGGAGATTGCTTTGACCAAGTTGAAGAGCCAACCCCTGACACGCCAAACTTGCACATAGGTCCGATTGAGCCAGCAGACCACAGGTGGTAGGTACAGGGGATGAAGGTTTGCAGTCACCATGGTCCTGTTCAGGGAGGCGTGGTAGAGGATGAGGTCCTGATCGGGTACACACTTTCTGGGTAACATGTCCAGACCAGGCTGCGTACAGTGATATGTGGTATTTCCTTTTAATGTATACAAAATAACTCGGACCGCTAAGCTCGGTGTACCAGTCTAGCCGAGTCTCCCGTATCACCGGCCAGACCCGACCTAGCATACCGTGACACCATTTCACGTCCGATTCTAACCATCCTTTCGAACACCGTGTGGTTGTAATAGCGCCACCCGCAAAACCCTGTGCACCTGAAGGTGTTCCCAGACTCCGTGCCGATATGCACATAGGAGCAATTTCCGGCATTTCCACCGTTTCTCATGTGATCATACAGTTCATCTTCGGTAGAAACCCATATCAGACCTAGCGTGACACCGGCGTTGTCTCCCAGTATGGTGACACTGTTTCCCCTTGCGGGTACAGATTTTGCTATCAGGTACAATTTCACAGCACCCACATCGACATTGCGTGGAACAGTCACGTTTTCGACTTCGCCAGTGCGGTAGACCAGGCCCGAAGTCGATGATATAGCACCTACAAGTTGCAGGACCTGCTTGATGAGGCACGGCCTTGACACAATGGAGTGTAGCACGAACCACAAATGGTCACTGGCAATGGGCACTTTCTTGAGAGCGAGTTCTGTGACGTTGGAAACCACGGTCAGACGCCGCTGCTTTGCGGTCCTGCGGTCATTCGGATTGTCCTGTCCGATCATGTTGTGGAACTGTCGGAGCGATTTGTTCCACTCATGGACAAATGTGTGGATAGGTATCGCGGGTATGTACAGCTCCTTTGAACCGGTGTAGCTGTCTATACACCTCCTGGCCATCTGCGAGCTCCCGGTGACAATGTACGTGTTGTACAAGTCCACTAGCGTTGAGTATTCTTCCGATCGACTGAAGACGTCCATCAGTCTGACACACACGTCTCCAACACGAGGACTGTGTTTGGTAGTTGAGGAGATCAGATCAGAGGATATGTGCTTGAAGTAAAGATTACCCAAGGCCAGGTTGTTCCATTGTCCCCTGTAGCTGGTGGACCCCGATGTTACTACATCGTTATCGCAGCGCTCATCGGTCACTAGGTGTACCCCTGTAATAACACTTCCCCGTGGTTGAACTCTCACGCCTTCTTCATTTAGCATGAAACAGATTGACTTATGTGACATAGTGAGCGGCAATAGAGTCTCTGTAATCAGCGCAGTTTACGGTGAAAGAGGTGTCATTAGTGGCTTCCTTGATAACCCTTAAACACTTGATAAAACGGTGCCTGCATAAGGATACCTTGAAGGAACAAGTTCACACTTTGTTTATTTTAGTTATGACTTTATTTAATCTGTGCAGACACACACACACACACACACACACACACACACACACTCATGAGTGTCACCACAAGGTCCACAACAAGCACGCTCCTCACACCACCTTTGTGACAACAGCTGAGATGAACTCTTCCATGTCTGTAGATGTTGTAGTAGAGCTGCCTCTACCCAAGGGCACCACGTATCCCGCCTGTTGTTTGTTCATCACGGCTGTGTTGGCCTGCTGTGCAGTCGGCTGTTGCTCCTTGGGTGTGAGCCCCTGACCGTCTTCGGTGTCCATTGTGACCTCGTGGCAGCTATCCTCTTCACCGGAGCGGCCACTTCTGCTGTTAGAGATGTGCTTCGTTAGCTCGCGCAGTTCTTTCATCAATTGCGAGATGCCCTCAGGATCCTGTTCGTCCTTGGCGCGCACACGCTTATAAGGGGTGCCCCTTGCCAAACTCTGCAACGTTTCCATATTGGATTGAGTAGAGGAGGCCTCTTCCGACACAGAGCTGCGCTGTTGTTCTAGTATCACGTCCCTTATGCTGGCCTTGATCGAGTCGAGCATCTTGTCGTGCTCTTTTTGAGACGCCGCCTGTCGCTCAGATTCCTCCTTGTTATACTCCATGGCTATCGTCCTCCTCTGCTCGTCGGTCAGAGTCCCGTGCTGAAACTGGTTCTCTGCGGAAGCTGACCCCGGCACGGTCTGCTGCTGATGATTCCATGGGTTTTGGGCTTGGGGTTGCGTGAGTTTTTGGAGCAACGGGGCCAAGTACATTAAACTCTGTAAGGGTTGTAGCTGCACGTGCGAGTCTTGATATGGCTGAGGCTGCTGTTGAGGCTGCTGCAACAACTTGATAAGCGTCTCAATTTGTGTCTGGGCAGCCTCCATAGTGTCTTTGGTGTGTTCGGAATTAGGTGCCAAAGTGTCTCTGGATGGATTTGTCACTCCAGTGTTAGTATCTTTGTCAGTAGGTTTAATACCGGCGCAAAGTTTAGTCTTTACCCCGGTACGTCTGGTGAAATCCTTAGCTCCTTGCACCGTGAATAGCGTGTCAGGATCGTCTGGGAAGTTCACACCCTGAGTTAGTACGCTAGTCTGAACCTTCATGGCCTCTATCACATCCTTGAGAGCTTGCACCACTGTCGCCTGGTCCAGCACGGCTGTAGCCAGGGATTTGACAGTCTCTGTGAGCGCCAAGGCGTTCTCCCTCGACACATCGTCACAATGGGCTTCGGTCTGGGGGTTGTCGACAACCCCAGTGCCACTGTCATTCAGCTCGAGCCCTGCCTCGAGAACCGAGTCCTTGAGTGTGGAGAAGCCCATCCTGGTCATAAGCTGGGCTATATCCTTGCCTGTCCCCATTGTGCAAAAGCAACCCGGTCTCATGGGCACGGTGACTAGACTGCATTCTTGGGTGAGTGGGCCGCTCTTGTTGTCTCCCACTGTGCCCAAGCTGAAGCCCATGTTGATCTCTGACTCCAAGATGCTCTTGGTGTACTCACTGTCGTCACACGCTACACAGCAGTACAGAAAGGTTTTCTCTGCAGACCTGCTGTGAACGTGCCAGTAACACTTGACTCGCCCGATGTTCCTCTTGACGTTGTGTAGGAATACAGCCTTACCGGGTTGCGGGTGACAGGCGCCGGAAAACGAGATGTCGTTGCCCAAAATGAAATCCTTCCTTGACCCGGGATACACCTCGTCGTGTGCGAGGCCGTATACGCAACATAGCCCAACCAGGAACGCGGTGCTCCCGCATGCAACCACGTTGGCCAGTGCTTCTGCAAAGTCGTCATCCCTGGTACCGTAACACTCTGGGCAGAATGTTGGCACAAAGAGAGACTGATCCGAACGCAGAGGCCCTTCGGGGTAGTCGCATCTGTCGGCATAGTCGACCAGAGTCATGCTGGCCATGTTCACCACGGCTCTCTTAGCGTCCTTCTTGGACACTTTCACAAATGCACACTGGTCATTTGTGCAGAACACGGGTCCTACCCTGGATGCGTGGCTCACCAGTGAGGTTACACCGTTCGAGGTCATCGCCGCGGCAGGCAGGAGCTAGGACTCTGATGAGTACCAGATCCAGAACGTTCGGTGTTGAAAACCAGATTGTCGCCCCAGCCAAATTCCTTATCGAACTCAATCAGCTTCTGGAGCGCGTGTCCAGAGATGTGTGTCACGTTCTCCACTGAGCAATAGGGCGGTGTTGCGATGAACGGCACGCCGTGGCTCTTTCCTGCTGTTTGCGTGCGCATGAGTTCGGCTATCAATTCGGACAACTTGAGAGTGTCCGCGGCGTTAACCCCAAATATCCCCTGTAAATACGTTCTAGTTGTAAAGCCGTCAAACACGTTTTCTTGCACAGACGAAGCGCGGTTGCACCATTTACACTGTTCACTGTTTACCACGGCAACTAGGTGCTTGGAACTCGTACGGAATACGCAGTGGGTAGCCCAACGTGATCCGCAGCACGAGGCCAGAAGTCCGCCACTCACGGTGAAGTTACCACACTCGAGAAGTCCAGCCACAGCCTTGGAAAGGTCTCCACGTTTAGCCACAATAGCCGACGATGACTGAATGCGGCTTGCGTTCCCGTCTTGTTCGTTGTTGCCTTCCGGTTCGTGCCCTCAGCGGCTTTCATCGTCACATGAAGGTGTTCGAGGTAACCTCGCAGAGGGACGAGTCAGATACAAGAGGACTAGAAACGACCCGGACAACCTGAGTGATCAGCCTCCCTGTAAGACCCTAACTGCTGTCAGCTGTGACCGTGATCGGGTTTCACGGGGAAATGAGCGAGTGACCCTTTCTGTTAGTAGTCCTAACAGGCCTCGCAATGGGGCTTCAATGTCCTCACACAATGTGTCCCAGCGAGGCTATTCCCCAAACATGGCCTCGGACCCTGTCTTCCACATGTTTCCGGATCCCGGGGCGCAACAAGACCAGGAGTCGTACAAGATCAGTGAGCACGATCGCTTCATACAGAAACAGTACCCGATGCTGTACATGAACCTCAATGCGCACGAGCACCCCTCTATAATCGGCGTGCAGTACGAAGATGAGAGCACCGGCTGTGCCCTGTGTAAATTGGACAGGAACACCTTGGACTCCATGAAAGTGCTCAAGCCCCACGAGGTCAAAGCGTACCTCGATTCCAACGACCACAGATTCACAGAGGAGCAAGTCAATGTACATCTGGCCCACAGCGTAAGGGATGAAAATGTGATTGGTGTGATACAGAACATGTCAGTGGACCTGATCAGCAAATCGTACTCGCTTGCGAACAAGGCTTCTCTTTGCATCATGAACCGCTTGAGAACGCACTTGGGTAGAGCGCTTTTCGTACCGGACCAGGATGTGGCTAAGGTTCACAGTGATGCCGTTAAACAGTTTATAGGTCTTGCTTCTACATGTCAGACGTTGATGAAATACAAGCACAACGAGAACGAAAGAGTGTCTGCGAGTAATCCTCTGTTGTAGTCATTTCAGCAATAACGGTAGCCTAACCTTCTTGTGAGACCAAGGCTACACTTGTAGTCACCAAGCATTTTTAATCCATTACCACCCACCAAATCCACTGAATCGGATGAACACATGACGCTCCTGATCTTGGCCCTCTTGTGGCTGCCGCACTCCATCGGCTCACCGGTGGCCAACAACAGGCCATACGGGTACGCTCCCTACGTTTGGATCAATGTCGACACGTGCAACGGAGGCTGGTGTCAGGGCAGCAGCGCTAGTGGATTTGCGTTGGCCGTGGCGAGTACAACCGCGTGACCGACATGTGCACCGACTACTGCCCGGGTTAATCAATGCTCACTGGAGGCCATCGCAAAGCTGGACTGTCGATCTTACCAAATACAAGACCGAAGGCTCCTTCCTCGGCGCATACGTGAAGACGCTGGACACGGGTCCTGTCTCACCGTGCCCGGAGGCTTCAAGTGTTCGGACCGCGTGGTCCGGGACACACCGTTGAACAAGATATCGATTCTGCTCCACGCTGAGCCTCGTAATAGAGCCTATTATTTTGACAAAGACCCCATGGCCGATTGTGGACCCGGACCTCAGTGTGCGAGCTTCAAGCTGTTGAGGAGGTCGTTACACGCGTCCCATCATAACAGAACGTGGCCCGAGACCGACGACGTCCTCGCCATCCGAAACTCACCTTATGCCTGTGTGCTCTCCTACGTGGGCCTCGGAGACTCCGAGTCCATTGGTACCTGTCACTCGCAACTAGGGGACAACTGCTTTTCGGCGCGTAACACGTTCTGTGTAGGAGGCAATTCCAGAGGCCCTAAGCTGGGCATAACCAATGCAGACAGTTCCGCTACGGCACCGATTGCCATGTGCGAGATCTCGAGCTCTTTGAGTCGAAGGGATCGGGACCCTGCATACAACCCCACTGCAACAGAGATCAGGGACTTTCTCATACCATCGTCCTGTGACGCCGCGATACTTTCCGTGGACCAAGCCGTGTACAAGTCTGACTATCTCTCGGTAAAGCTCAACGTGACCACATTTCACACCGTTTCCGAAGCTGGCCATGTCATCATGAAGGTCTCTTTTGACGAGTGTCTTGCACCCTTGTCACTGAACACTGAATTCAGCGCCATCGTCAGCGACGTTGCCGAAACACTAGCAAAAGTGAGAGTGTCCACGTATTCGACTGCTGTCATGCTGGACGCTAGTGACTGGGGAACGGCCGAGTGCTCTCGCACAAACTGGCAAGGTGCGAGTTTCACCAGGGTTGCAGCGGATCTCGCCTCGGCTCTGCTCAGAGAGGGGGTGTATAAACTCTTCCTCAGGTTGCCCCGTTCCCACGGACTCTTGGCTGAGATTGACTTTTTGCAGTTGCGTGCATACGACGCTTTCATCACGCCCCAGGGTTGGGTCAACATGAGCAGACATGGACACTGTCAGAATATGTGGGCCTCCAGGAGCGGATACAAGTCGTCAGAGGGCCTTATGTCGTACCTCTTGGCACTGATCAGGCAAGGCATCAGAGGCAACAAGTTGATCGTCACATTGTCTCTCACTGGCGGGGTGAAGATCAGCCAGCTCGAACGTCGAGGTAAGCGGCAAGCCGCGTCCATAGGCGAGCTCACCTTGGCCGACATGGAAACCAATACATTGTTAAACTGTGAAGAGGACCTGAACACCAAGTGCTGCTCGGGCTCCAGCGTCACGGTCCAGGCTAGGGACACAATGGTGAACATCACCGTGACCTCCACCTCCTTTGAAACGCTCAAGCGATTTCCTGAGCTGGTCGCGGCTGCGTTCGGCATCAACCAGTTTGTCGTAACTCCGGTGGATTCGGATTTCAAGCGAGGCATTAGATCTAACACCCCTGCGATACTGGGTATCACGTCAGCCGTACACAGGCTGAGGGACTGGAAGAGGCAGCGGATCGCGGGAGGCATATCCAGAGAAACACTTGGGTCACACGGGAGAATCAAGCGCGTCGTGTCAGAACTTGACAACTCAAATGTGGTGAAGCTGACTGACATTGTCATTCCCGAAACACAGTACAAAGACCCTGCATCGGGATCCAAGAACTGTCTGGATCCCCAGTACAACGTAGGCACTGGTTTCACAATCGTGTGTCCCGGGCTCATAGCCGTTCACGGGGCGCTTGGCGTATTCAAGGAGCCCCACGTCGAGATGTACAGCACCAGCTACGATAAGATCTACATAGTCGATTTGCACACGCTGGAGTCGTGTACCCCCGGAGAACCTACCAAAGGGCAGAGTTGTCCACAAGGCCGCCTCACCTCGCAGTCAACATCAACACCTTGGTCCCCACCACGGACCGCAACCACTACATGGTAGGCATTCTCGATTCCACAACGCTAGTGGAGTATGTGCCTCCTGTCAACAAAGTGTGTGCTGCATACAACACCGGGGAGACCACACACAACATGAACGTGGTTCAAGTGGACGACCGTTACACGGTTGACAAACCTACGGTCGAGGCCGACCACGGGGTGATAGTGAAACCGGTCGAAGCGCTGTATGTTGTGTCAAACTTCACCCCAGGCATAGACTACATCAACCTGAACGTGAGCTGCATTAACCACGACGTGAGCGCTCTACGTCCCTGTCTGATAGCGATATGCGGAGGCGACAGTAGTTGCAGGAAGGACTATGGGAGGCTCTGCAACTCGGCGCACGAGATCATCGCCGATGCTCGCAGGGCCGGGGAGATGATGAGGGAAGGTCTCGAGGACTTGGCCGTGCAGGAGACTAAGGCCAAGATGTACGAGCTGCCTGACAATGCGCCTTTCCCCTGGCTGGACAAACCCGAACGTGGCAACGCCAGAAGCAAGCGGTATCTCGGCGTGTTGACCGGTGCGGCAGCCTTGGGGCTGGCGTGGCACGTTTCCACTAGGGCTGACAAGTTGGAGGAGCAAACAGACTCGCTTAAGAACACAATGGTGGCCGTGTCGAGCCAACTGGTCGAAGTGAGCAGCAAACTCAACGGTAACATAGCCCTGGTCAGTGGCAGGTTCGACGAGCAGGAGAAGAAGATTCAGAAGAATAATGAGATCATCAGCAACAACTTTGCCATGATGAGGGACGCCATGACAAGGAACACAGAGGCTGCGTTGCGCGACACCAATGCCAAGTTCTCGGTCATGACAAGCTATCAAATGTGGTACGCTCAGATGCAGAGTGTCACCCATCAGATGACGCAGGCCGCGATGTACACCAAGTTCATGGCCAGAGGAGTAGAAAACTGTCTGAGGCAGATCGCGTCAAAGCGTTCGGGGAGCTGCCCCAGTGGCATGACTGTCATGCGGGAGCACCCGGGCTGTCAGATTTCCCGACCGTGGGCACAGCCCTGTACAAAGACAGAAAGCTTTTCATAGTACACTCTATCCCCGGGACCATTGAGCAGAAAGTGGTCAGAGGGATCATACCCATGCCCAGGATGAGCACAGACGGAGTCGCGTGCTGGCCCGACTACAAGGTGTGGCTGATTGACGGCGAGTATTACGAACCGTCCGAATGTCACGGCAAGTATTGTCATAAGCCAGAGCGTCACGAGAGGTACCAGAGATGCGTAAAGAACCCCAGTGAGTGCAGGACGGTGTGCGCACCTTGTCACCGTGGTATTTGCTACCAGGACAGAAAAGTCTCTTGGATGGAGGGTTCTGCCGGGGTGGAGATCGCATCTCCTTCGCTGAAACCGTTTCGAGACCGCACATCTCGGACGGCCCCGTGTCCTTCTCAGATCTACTGAAAAACAGCATCCCGGGAATACCAGAAATGGAGATACTCCAGGCCGTAAACACCAGCGTAAAGCTCTTCAACGTGCAAGGAGACCTGGATAACATTACAAGGAGCATACAAGAGTTTGACAAGCGATATGATGAGATTACGGCTAGCAGAGTGACTTTTGGCGGATGGCTATCGGGATTTGCGAGTGACATGGCCCTCTGGACCTCTGTAACTATACTCATGGCTTGGTGTACCGCACTCTCTGTGGGGATCGGGTACATGTATTTCTGTGGTGTTGGTGGTTTAGTGGGCGGAGGTGGAGGGGTTGTGTTATCCAAGTATAAGAGGCGGTTCAAGGTATTATAAACTTCCTTGAGATCAACAGCCTTTAACCAATCAACCACACAGAGCTTCTGCACACCTCAGAACACACATGCAAGATGCCACTGTCATGGGAGTTCAGATGGGCCCACTACCTAATGAGAGAAAATGATGTGTTTGACTTTGTGGTCCATGCTATACAAGTCCACAAAACTCTGCAACTAGACGAGACAGACCAGATTGGTCGCATGCTTGACGAGTGCGACTCATGCGAGCTGCTGAAACACCCTGAGACTTTGCTCTATTGGATGTATTGCTATCTGGGTGAAAAAGTCACATGGAACATTCTGACTGACATAGTCCAAAAGAACTGGACCGGTTTCAGCATTGGTGACATCCAATTCAACTTCCTGGAAGAGCTTGAGAAGTATGACCATTGTAACAACAGCGAGATACAAAGGTCATCCTGGATGCACTTTTGGACCTAAGTGAAGCCGAACTGGCAAGAGTGAAACTGTTGCTCTGTTCTAGCATAGTCGACGATTACAAACCCCTTATCACCTCACATATCTATGACTCGAGCCCGACCATCTAACCGAGAAGATAGTCTCCAAGTGCTCCAACCACGCGGCCTATCTAATGACCCTGGTGTTCACTCAGATCAGGCGACCGGATCTGGTAGAGAAACTGACATCAGCCGCTCAAGTACGGTGCGAGACCGAAGTGATCCCGGATGAGGCGTAGTGAGGAAACACTCCACGTTAGACCGGGGATGTTCTGTCAGTGGCCATGCTACAACAAATAGTAAAATGTGTCCACATTAGTCTACTGCTATTTTGTGTTAAACATTTTGTACAATAAAGACCCATCCCTGTGAATGACTATTGTTGAGTTTTCACTATTTTCACTATATTCAATCTTCATGAATGAAGATTGCTGCTGCTGTTATGCAGTTAATTGTGCCTCTCATGTTGTAAAACTAAACCAATACAAGAAAGTCTGCATTTGTCACTGTTTATTTCATTGTAACACACAGATATACATGTAAACAGATGGACATCTCTCTTAGTAGAGGAAACATTGCTAAGCAAACACAAGCACGTCTTCCATAGACATGAAGTCAATGCCAAACACATGCATGTTACGAAGCCGCAACCAACGAGATGAATCTCCGATTGCCTCCAGGGATGCTAGTGTCTCTGCACATGTATGCCAGTTGCCTAATCATAACATTGCGATCATCACGATTAATTATGAACTCATCGTGTTCTTCGGGAAGCAACTGCCCATACTCCATAAGTACATCTAGTACGGGCCAGATATTTGTGATGTTCTTGGTGTAAAAGGTAGCATCATCATGTTCCTTAGATCCTTGATCCTTTTACCCAGTGCAGCTCTGGCCTTGGTGGTGATTTCCACTGCCGGAGGCTCCGCCCTGGCTGTAACAAAAACACAAAGGGAAATAGAGATAAAGGGTCCGTTTCGAGTTGCAAGTTAAGCATGCGTTGTGTTTGTGTTTGTGTCTTTTGCTTACCAGACTTGCCCCGCGGTCCGTACTTTGTCAGGTCGGCATACAAATAGGGATTTGTCTCCTGAAAAACCTTGAGGAACCTCTCTGCTCGCTTCTCGCTCTGGAGGCAGTGGTCAATGACGGTGTAAGTCATCTTTACAGCATTGACCTTACTGTGACAGGACATGAGCAGCTCCTGACCGTCGGGGTCATCGTCCAAGACTTCACCTACTACACGCGCAAAACACCCAAGCCTCTCGGCTATGTCGTGCTTGTACTTCTCCAGCTGCTGAACGTACATCTTTGAAACAAGCGTTGTGAGTAGTGAAACCCTGTTGATGTGAATGAATATTACAGAGTGGACACCTGGCATGTGAGATTAGATACTGCGCACCAGTAGGCTTAGTGTTTGTGTGAGTGATCTAGATTTGTGTTACGACCGCAGGTTCATAGGCATGTCAGAGGTTGTTGGCTGTTGGTTGGACACGCAGCCATGCTCAAACACATAGCTCGGATGTGAAGGGCTAAATAGCCCTTGTTTCAATCAAATTCATGTTAACCACACAGTGCCTCTGAACACCAGAGAACCAACACACGAGATGGAGTTGACATTGAAGTTCAGATTGGCCAACTTCTTGATGAAAAACTACAAGGTCTTTGACACTGTGGTCTGGGATATACGAACCAACAAGACTCAGAGAGTGGACAAGGATAAGATCGCTGGCGTGCTTAAGACGTATGGTCCAGACAACCTGCTGAAGCACCCTGAGACCCTGGTCAATGGGATGTGTCGCCATCTTGGAGACAAAGACACATGGAATATTCTGCTTGGCATATTCAGCATGCACAAGCCTAGTTACGCTGCTCTTGTCCATATAGATATTGCTACATATGGTCTGGCAAAGCTTAAGAAGTATCTCTATGCGCACGATCTGGTTAAGGTTGACATGAAAAAGGTCATCCTGGATTCACTTTGGGACCTAAGTGAATCCGAACTGGAACGGGTGAAAGTGTTGCTCTCGTGGGAAATCTTCATGGATCATGGTCACATTCCCTTCGAACGTATCAATGATTTGAGCCCCAGCCAGCTAACTGAGCAGGCATTCTCCACTTACTCTGACCACACAGTGTATGTGATGAGTCTGATATTCAATCAAATCCAGCGTCTGGATCTGGTAGAGGAACTGACTGCCATGGCCTCCAGAGACCGTCTGCAGACCAGAGAACAAACACACATAGGACCAACGCGGGTGTTTAAAATGGTGAACTACCTAACAAGAGATAAGGACTTCTTTGATGAAGTGGTTGAGAATATACAAAACAACAAGAATCTGCCACCGTCCAAGACAAAGCTGATCGCCCTCATGGTTGAGGAGTACGGTGCAGACATGCTGCTGAAACACCCTGAGACTCTGGTCAATGGGATGAATTGCTATCTGGGTAACGATGTCACATGGAATATTCTGGCTGGCATTCTCCACAGGCGCTGGATTGATTTCAGCGTTACCGATCTCCATGCGCACGGTCTGGAAAAGCTTGAGAAGTATGACCGGTGTGACAACAGCAAGATAAAAGAGGTCATCCGGGATGCACTTCTAGACCTGAGGGAAAGGGAAGCTGAACTTGAACGGGTGAAACTGTTGCTGTCGTGGGAGATTGTCAGTGATTATGGTAGGATTCCCTTGAGACTCAGCGAGCATTCGAGCCCCCATCAACTAACCGAGCAGATAATCACTAAGTACTCTGACCACACAGCGTATGTAATGAGCCTGATATTCACTCAGATACGGCGACCGGATCTGGTAGAGAAACTGACTGCAGCAACCCGAGTACAGTTGACACCAAAGCAATGCCGGATGAGGTGCAGCAAGGAAAAGCTCCACGTTAGGCCGAAGATGTTCTGTCAGTGGCCAAGCTATGAAGGAAATTAAAATGTGGCCGCATTAGTCTACTGTTTTTGCGTTTTTAAACCTGTGTGCAATAAAGACCCGTCCCTATGAATTGATATTGTTTCAGTGTTTATTGTCTATCCGTAGATAGATGTGTACGGCATCTGTGTCTTGGGTTCATATAAATGTTTAAATATATTTAATGTTTAATTAAATGTGAATATATATATATATATATATATATATGTGGGATTCTTGTCAACCACACAGAGACTCTGTACACCAGAGATCAAACATATAAGATCTAACATACAAGATGGAACTGACGTGGACGTTCAAATGGGCCAACTACCTGATGACAAAAGTGGACGCCTTTGCCACTGTGCTTGGTGCTATACGACCCAACAACAAGACTCTGCCACTGGATGAAGACACGATTGCCGGTATGCTTAGCAAGTACGATCCAGAAAAGCTGCTGAAACACCCTGAGTCTCTGCTCGATGGGATGTGTCGCTATCTGGGTAACGATGTCACATGGAAAATTCTGCGTGGCATTTTCCAAATGCACAAGCCCAATTACCATGTTCTTGCCTCTATCAATCTCTATGCACATGTTCTGGAAAAGCTTGAGAAGTACGACCGGTGTAATAACAGGGAGATAAAAACGGTCATCCGGGATGCACTATTGGACATAAGGGAAGCCGAACTGGAACGGGTGAAACTGTTGCTCTCCTGGGAGATCGTCAAGAATTACGGTCACATTCCTTTCGGGAGTATCGAAGGCTCGAGTCCTTGCCGCCTAACCGATCAGATATACACCAAGTACTATGACCATGCAGCGTACGTAATGACTCTGATATTCACTCAAATCCAGCGTCAGGATCTGGTCGAAAAACTAACCGCCGCCGCTCGAGTACGGTGCGTCAAAGAAACCTTCCCGGATTAGGCGCAGCAAGGAAATGCTCCAACTGTCTGTCCTTGGCCGAGCTATTGTAAATATTATACCCTATGTGTCTACTCCTATTGGTTTATTTAGCACTACCTTACCTACAAATGAACAGTTGACCGGCTATGTACACGTTGGAATACTTGACAACCACACAGACCCTCTGCAGACCAGAGAATATACAGACAAGATGGGATTGACGCTGATGTTTAAATTGGCAAACTACCTAATGAGAAAAGAGGATGCATTTGACGTTGTGGTCGCGGCCATAGGAGACCAGAAGACACTGCACGAGACAGGGCAGCTCACCCTCATGCTTGAGGAGTGTGGTACAGAGACCTTGCTGAAACACCCTGAGACTCTGGTCTTTTGGATGAATCGCTATCTGGGTGAGGATGTCACATGGACAATTCTGGCTGGCATACTTCAAACGCGCATGCCTGATTTCAACATCACCAGTGTCCATGCATGTGGTCAGACAAAGCTTGGAAAGTATGACCCTCGTAACAACAGCAAGATAGAAAAGGTCATCCTGGATGCACTTTCAGGCCTGAGGAAGCCGATCTAGAACGAGTGAAACTATTGCTCTTGTGGGATATTGTCACGGATTACGATTACATTCCCCTAGGAAGTGTTGAGCATTCTAGCCCCCGCCGCCTGACACAGCAGATTTTCTCCAAGTACTCTGACCGTGCAGCTTGTTTTGTAATGAGACTGATATTAACGCAAATCCGGCGTCCAGACCTGGTAGAGGAACTTACCGCCACTGCTGCCTACAGGGACCCTTTGCAGGCCAATGAGGAAACACATATGGTGGGACTGACACGGATGTTCAAAATGGTCAACTATCTAATGAGAATAAAGGGCGCCTTTGCCACTGTGGTTGCGAACATACGAGCCCATAAGGCTCTGCCACCAGACAGCATAGATCGACTTGCTCTCATGTTTAAGGAGTGCGGCGCCCTGCTGAAATACCCAGAGACCCTGGTCAATGGGATGAATTGCTATCTGGGTCATGATGTCACATGGAACATTGTGCTTGGCATACTCAAATTGCACATGCCCGAGTTCAGTGTTACCGATCTCTCTGCGCACGGTCTGGAAAGGCTCAAGAAGTATGACCGTTGTCACAACAGCGAGATAAAAAAGGTCATCCTGGATGCACTTTCGAACCTAAGTGAAGGTGATCTGGAACGGGTTAAACTGATGCTGTCATGGGAGATTGTCATGAGTTACGGTCACATCCCCTTGGCACGTGTCGAGAACTCGAGTCCCCGCTGCCTCACAGAGCAGATATTCTCCAGGTATTCTGACCACACAGCGTATGTGATGACTCTGATATTTACTCAAATCCAGCGTCAGGATATGGTGGAGAAACTGACTGCTGCCGTGCCCCAGATCTCAGATGAGGCACTGTGAAGAAAACACTCTATCTTACACTGAGGGGATGTCCTGTCTGTAGTTGAGTTATAAAATAAATGTAAATTGTGTCCCCATGTGTCTACTGTTACTGTTTGTTTTTAAAACCTTTGTTCAATAAAGACCCGTACCTGTGAATGAATATTGTTTTTGTCAAGTGTTCATTGTCAATGAGGTATACCTGAGAACAACCATATATATTGGCACGATCATTAAACTGTTAAATATTAATTGCGACGTGATCGAGCGGGCGTGGAGGGGGACACATTACTCTAAACTCTTTTGTCATGCAAGTCTCCACCACGGTGGGTGATAAAGTAGACACGTACTACTGGTGGATCAATGCTTGGGGTGATTGGCTCAAGATCACCATGATAACGGTGGCTTTGTTGGTGTTTGTGTTTAGTCTGACACTGATCACACACAGGATCTGTAGCAAACGTGTGTCTCATATTTACAAACCACTTTCAGGTCCACATTCATGCCTGTACACCCGTGTGTATGGTCCCACAACTTGTGCTTTGGAAGAGACTAGGTGTGATGTGACCAACAACCCGAGCGAGGAACATGTCATCACGGCGGCACATGTTTAAGTGATCGGAGATGCAAGGGTGGAGTGAGTGTCTAATGTCAGATCTGCGTTTCAACAGAACCCGAAAGAAAAAACACACACGTGTGACAACCGCTGGGATGTGAAGGTTCCGCACAGTCCGTAATCTGAGAGAGCAGTCTGACCTTCACTACAACAATGCGTGTATGGAATATGCAATACATAGACCCATGTGTGCATGTGTCCTCGATGTATCAGAGACACTAAATAAAAATACCTGTCAGTTAAAGTTTTTGAAGTCTTTATTTGCAAAGAAACATTGTATACATTGTTACCTTCATACTGTGATCTCAGGCAAACTCATGTATCTTTTCTTTCTTGTACATAGTACATTGATGTAGTACAAGCCACACACAAACAAGATCACAGTCAATAACATAAGCACAGCCATGCTCCATGTGCACAAGTCTCCGTTGGCAGTGACTGAATGGTTACATGTGGTGTTTGTGAATGTCGTGTCTACAATTGCAGCCGTGATCCTCTTCAATCCACAGACTCTAAGTCTGTGAGCCGTGTAATTGACTGCGTGAACCGTAGAATTCGTTCAGCGGCTGCACGCTGGCAGCCTTCTTCAGGTATATATATATATATATATATATATATATATATATATATATATATATATATATATATATATATATATATATATAAATATATATAATATATAAAAATATATAAATATATAAAATATATAAATATATATAAATATATATAATAAAAATATATAAATATATATATATTTATATTCTGTATGCATATACAAAACACCCACCTGTCAGACGTATGAGAATTTCACCATTGTGTGTCAAAACGGTCAGACTGCCACAGCAGATGTGGTTAGGCTTTGCATCCAGATAGGTGTACCATGGTACAGGCCACTTCTTCTTCAGACACATATCCTAGGAAAAAAAGCATGTAGTGTGTCAAGTATACCCACTGGGTTCTTATGAATGAACCATATGTACGAGATGACCACTTACCTGTAACCTGACAATGGTACTCTCTGACCTTGGCCAAACGGTGCTCCGTGTCTCAGAATCACTTGTGAGTGTGTCATGGTTTTGATGTGAACGTACATGCTCTATGATCTCTACCAGAGCTGGCGGAAGGGGCTTCCCCTGTCATAGGATACAATGCGTGCAGCATGTCAAAGTATTCCCATTGTATTTATACAAATTACACACAATGTGCAAGACAACCAAGTACTTCAATGTGCCAAAGCCTACCATCAATGCTTCTGCAGCCTGAGCTTTGGCTTCATCCTCCGTTTCGCCAGTGCCCGTAGCTTCCTCTTGCCTTTCAGGTTGCTCGTTACTGAGGATCTTGACTTGGACTGTGAAAGTGGGATCCAGCTGCGTTCCCACCTGACTCAGTTTGTGGTATTCCACGGTAAACTTATGGTTCTCAGCAAAGCTCTCTAACATGCTGCACCAAGTCAAAGACATGATTCTGTGCGAAAATCCCCATTGCAGTCACTTGTACCCAAGACACTCTTATAAATCTACTCAGCTCAGCCTCATGTGCTTGGATGGCTACGTGTGATCGGACACAGCGTTGTAATAGGATTGTCTCACAGAGCTCAGATGTTTCAACCCCTTGTGGGTGTATACAGTCTTAGCAGCCTAACAACAGTTCCAGTCTGTCTCAGCATCAAGGGTTTGCTAGAATGGAGTACATAACAATCCTTGTCAGATGGGGATGTCTGCACAACTGCTATAGAAATGTGTCTCAATAAATGGAAACTGTTGTGTATCCCAAGAGTCTTTTATTTACACATCACCATGCAATACAAGCTCATTCGTTGTGACGGTTACCACATTATGTGTTGAACCCGGGCCTTGACATGCGCCATCAGCTATATGAACAAACCTATTGCTTGGTGCATTGTATTGTCCTTTGAATGGCACCTTTCCAAAGTTGTACATGTAGGATTCCTCCCCTTCTGGTTTGACAGCTACCAAACAGTATCTTCTCACGTCCTTTTGTTTGTGTACAATGATAGTATAGACTGTTCCCTTCCGCTCATCCTCGCCGTACACTTCATGATCCCCGCCTGGTGTCCAACAAATGAACAAGGTGCATTGCAGTCGTTTTGCGAACCGTTCCATTTCCTGGCAATGACATTTATTTTGTGTGATTTCAGAGCAAGCCACGATCTCCTCCTCTGCAGCTTGTAACACCTTTAATAGAGTACAAAGAGGGTCCAGATGTCCTAACTCGAGTATCTTGAGATCCCCGTGTGCACCGAGTGATTTTGCGATATAATTGGGAATCGGCATGCTGACATGTGTGGCATTAGGACAAAGTTCAATGTCAAAGCTGTCCACATTACTGTGGTCCGTGTGACGTTTAATGTCAAGGGACCACATATTCTGTTCACACATTCCCTCCATCTTCGGTACCTTACTTTCGTCAGGTCCATTGTCCTCTGGAGTCACACATTCCCTCTTGAGTATAAATCCTTGGGACCCTGTACCCTCCTGGGGTAACGCTGGCTGTTTCCGTTTGTGTGTTACTTTTTTTGGCCTAGGCTGCACATTGTCAAGACAATGTATCATGCCAGTTATCGCATCCTCATAGGTTTTAAACATACCACCTGTGCTTGTAACAATCTCCATCTTAATATGATCCGCTGTATCACAGGCACCACTGGCATCACGCTTAAAGCATGTTCGTTTAAGCTCGTCCCCGATCCTGTCAACCGATGCATCCATCTGAGCCGAGATTGCAGCTAGCAAGGATTCCCAACTGTCAACCGTATCAACACCCAACAAGTGACACAAGGAAGAGAGTACACCCTTACACTTGACAAAGTTCTGTATGTCATTGGTAAGCTTGGCAATTTCCCTTCATAGGATTCCAAGGCCACATGGACACCTTTTAGATTTTCCTCACCCTTGGTTATTATACACTGAAGGTGGTTGATAACACCATGACACTTAGATAGCTTTAACTCATGTTCACTCTGTTGACGTTGCGCATCTGCCTGCGCTTCAGTGTACCTATGTGCTGCCTCTCGCCGAGCCCTCTCAAGCTTTGCCATATCCAGGGAAAGTCTCTCATTACTCTCTGTAAGAACTGTGAACTCTCGTTTGAGATCATCTTGCTCCTTTATGTGGTCCTCTTTCACACGAGACAATTTTAATTCACTATCAGTAAGCTGACTGCGTACCTCGACAAGCACCTGGTTCAATTCTGCTTTCTTGCGCTCGTGAGCTAATACGATATTGGCAATGAAAGTTTCCTGTTGATCACACTTGTGCTGAGAACGCTTATGCTTCTCAGTCAGGCGGTCACAGCATGCCAAGGATTTTTCTAACTTCGTCCTAGCCTCTTCAAGTTGCTTCACATTCCCACTTGTGGTCTGCCTTTCAAGCGAACGATTGAGAATGAGCTCAGTCATGATGTGCCTGTTTTCGACACACTCCTGTTGCAACTGAGAAATTTCATCCCTGGCAGACTGCAACTCACCTTGATGCTTTGTGCACTTGTGTGTCGACTCCAGAAGCAGTCTCTTACTGTTCTCAACCATGACAATAAGGGCACGGACGACCTCAAGCACACCTCTCCAATGCACATCAAGGGACTCCTGTATCGCGAGTGTCGATGACAAGGCTGTGTTGTGTGACAATTTCTGGAGAGCAGTCTGTAGTTCCTCAGATCCAGGTCCGGCCCCTCTAGTCAGTACACTCAATATATTGCAGAAAGAGTCATGTTCCAAGGATCCCGTTAAAATAGCCTCGAGCCGCTGCAACACTTGATCAGCCTCTTGGAGCTGTTGTGCACTTTGAATAAATTTACCCCTACCAAATATGTCCCTTATGCCCTTGGCCAACCTCCTGAGGACGACCTCGTAACATCCACACAATTCCATAGCCAGGTCAAACCCTATTACGTTCCGAGCCTCCGTGCTCTGAAACGACTCAAACCACTTAGCCAGGTCTCCGAAATTATCCTCAAGCGCCTCGACTACCACCAAGGTATCATCGAGAGACTCCGGGGACGTTATGACCGGTTCCGTGGAGACCTCGGCTGTGCTACATGCCGAGGAGTGCACCTTGGTAGCCGAAGGGAAAAGTTTTGATATGATATGTACAAGCGTGACACGAGAATTGCTTCCAGTATCCGATCGAAGTAGAGGATCTAGTTCGATCATCTCCTCTGATGCATGACCCTGTGAGGTAGAGCTCCCAGAATCTGTGTTTGTGGACCGTTTGGTTGCGCGTGGTGTACCCGAGTCTGACACGACACTCCTTCTGCCAGGACCACAATCCGGGCTCGTGTTCAACGTGTGCCCCGCTGAACTTTCGCTTCTTGCTTGACCACTCTTGTCTTTGCTTACGTGACAACGGTTGGTTCGTTGTGCCCGTTTGCCGATCGTCTTCTTCACCTTGCTTTTCACCCCAGTAGCACAGTGATCCATTCTCCCACCAGGATGCAATCCGGTTTGTTTGCGCACTGTTGTCACATGAGAGGACCTGCGAATTGTGCTCCTGGAACTCATCTTCTTCTCCTCCTCTTTGCCATCGTCCACTGGGCGTTCCTTCTCGAGTTCAAAGAGTTCCTCGAGACTTGCGCTGTAGTCTCTGCGGTGATTGAGACAGTACTTGTGTGGTTGAGCGCGTTTCCCATTTGGGGCACGCTCTGCTCCATTGCCAGTATCTCGGGAAACCGTAGCACATAGAGTGGTGCAGATGCTGCCCAGGAGCAACTTGTCTATCTGCAACACAGCTGACACCCTCTTGGGTTCGGGCTCGCACACCACGGGTGATACTCGATACGCATACCCGCAGCGTTGACACAACTCATCCCTCCTCGGATCACTTGTTGAGTGCAAATGCGCGTCTACTCTCAACAAGGCAGAGAGCTCATCTAGCTCGCGAGACCAACGGTTCAGTGCTCCGCAACACAAAGCAGCCAGTATAACTGCCCAGTAGGGAGCCTTAATAATCTCTTTGGTGCACCTTCCCAGTGAGCCCGCGGTTAACTCCAAGCCCATGTATGATAACTTCACGCTCAACCACTGGACCATGCTTGAGGCCGGTGACGGGTCCGTCTCTTGGTTAACAGTTACACGTGAGAGGTTTAGCTCAGAGTCCAGCTGCCACAATACACGCGTCCCCCAAAGAGCGTCTTGTGGATCGGGTAATGTACAGATCTCCTGGTCCTTGCTGCACTGCGACCGCTCCAAGGTTAGCCTACTCTGCTCGTGTAACACCTTGAATACAAGCGGCGCACCTAGTATGGATAGAGTCTCACCGACCAGTTTGGTGGCCAAAGCTTCCCTGTCATCTGGCTCGTAGGAGGGAGACACCAAGCTACTGTGCACGCAACGGGTCACTATGGTGTATACATTCGAGACAATCGCCTCGGGTTGGTACCCGGAAACCGTGTCCCCGGTGTAAAGGTCAGTCCTATTGGCAGTTGTATTCATCTTCACCCAGGCCAAGGGCCCTCTGGCTACGTAACTGATATTCTTCACCTGGTGACCCCTGTTGTCTGTGTACATCTGGGAAAAGTGTTTGGCTGTGATTAGACCATAGCTTTCTCCGGAGTGCATGTACACAGCCCGGAGAACAAGATAATGCATACCGGGACTCGTGTCAGACTCCACAGGTATGCGAAAGACCCCGTCTAATCCAGGCTCCGTGAGGGTTACAGACATGGGTATCCGTTTCTCTATGTCAAACATTTGCACCCATGTGTACTCTAGACGAGTCACAGTACCTACGTCTTCGAACCGCACGGCCATGTGAGCAGTAGAATTCCAGTGGTCTGTCTGACAGGGTTCCATGGTCGCCACCAGTGGACTAGTGGGCATTCTGTGCAGGGAAATCTGTACCCTCCTCAGTGAAAGAATTAAACAGCGAGACAGACTTGTGTTGTGAAAAATATTTTGTATTTATTTCCACTGTTACAAGAGAATGAGGCTCTTGTCTCTATCTCTGTCTATAGTATATAAAAAGCACAGACTGTACACAAAGAAATCAACAACACTCTTCGTAACGTATTACACTAGGCGTGTTCACAGACTCATCTCCCGATACATCATGACACCCCGTCAAAGCTCCCTGTTGCATCGCGTCACCAGGAACCGGTGCGCACAAGGTGTACTCTTTGTCCTGGTCCGAACACGACACATCTTCCTTGCAATCCTCATCGGAATAATATCCAATGCCATACTCTCTGAATTCGAGGCAGCAGCTGCGAGTGGTATTGCAATTGAAAGCCTCCAGATAATCGCTCATAGACTGAGCGTTCACAACCACTCTGTCGGTGGCCTCGATCACAGCGTTAGTGATCACAGCGGGCTCGCCTTGCTTCGAGCGGTGGCTGTGTTATCGAGGCCCAGCTCTCAACTCTGCCTTTGTACTCGGATTCAACAATTGTTGTCTCCGAGTCAACGATGCCCTCCGTGGCCTCAATCACGGTGTAGGCGTTAGGTGCGGGTGCACATTGCTCCATGAGTGGTTGCCGTGTTATCGAGTCCAAGGTCTCAACCCCATCTTTGCTCTCGTACTCTGTTCTGGTAACATCTCTGTACACGCTCATAATGTCTTTGATAGCCTCAGGTCTTGTCCCAAACCTGTTTGTCATGGCCAAGTAGACATGGAGGTTATTGCTACCACTGCTTAAGCCTTGTCTAACAGCTCGACCTCGATGCAACTCAGCGTCAAAGTGTTTAGCTCCGTAATGTGTACATATGACATCTTTCAACCTAGACAAGGGTATAATGTGCACGGCTCTAAACAGCGCTACGTCAACGTGGTACTCAACCTTTGGGGCAGGTGCAGCCATTGTTTGGTTATCGGCGATAATGAGAGAGGTGTCTATCAAAGACCTTTGCACGTGCACACTACACAGCGTTGGTAGAGCGTTTTCATATCCACTAGTACTTCGGAAAATATGGGCTGCTTGCATGTCATGCACGAGGTGTACATCTGTTTCTTTTCAGTAAATGTACACGTGTTGACAGCGCTTGTGCTTAGGGTACATTTATCATGGGCGCAGCACAGCACGAAGAGCAAAATTTCATCTGCTCAAAGTCAAATTCCACGTCAATGTTTCTTGGGTTGCCGGTCACCTCGGAAGAGTGGAAGGTCTGATTCTTTAGACATCTCGAGCACCTCAGGTCTCCCTGTCGAGGAGCAGGCTGGGCGCTGGGTTGGCCGGGCACAAGTAGTATCTGCCTGTGGTTGTGGTGCACCCAGTTAATGTGACAGTTGAGCACGGCATATAGCAGCATCTGACACTCAAGCTTCAGTTCGCTCAGCTTCTGAAAACATTCACTGTGGATAATATCTACGGCTGGGCGCAGTTCGGGTAGACACGCCGCGGCCAATTCCAGCGGTTGATCTGTCGTGTATGCGACAGCTAGCTTGTAGTAACAACTCAGACCCCATTCGGAATTGAGTGTAAGCATGGGATGCCCCACGTTCTTAACCACCTGAAAGGCTCTGATGAGCTTCGCGTAGTACGACTTCTTCAATGCAGAAAAACTGTATTTCCACCACTTGATAGAGCACTCATTGTTTCTTGTACGGCCTAAAGAGTAAGGCTTCTTCCTGTCCTGGTAGACCCTGACTTTCTCCTCAGTGACTATAATCCGAGATTGTTTGAGCACAGTGCCCGCGGTTGGCATGCTGTTGCGCTCGGGCACGAAGCCGTGCTCAACGGTTTTAGCCCTTCGTCGGATGTTCTCGATAAGGAGGAGCCTGTGTGCCTCGGATCTAATCCCACACACTTTCACCTTATACTCCTCCGTATTTAAAGCCAAATCCTCCTTTTGGTACCTATAAAAGTCAGCCAGAAGAGTCAGTCTAAGTACAACTTGGTATCCTTTCATGAGGGCCAACCTCTCTTTACTTGGCAGCACAACGCTCGAATCTTGTGATTCGATTAGGGCCAAGGACAGGTCGTCCCACAGCTCCAAACAGAATTTGTAAGCGTCACTGCAGTCTGAAACCTTTGTCTTAGATGTCAACAGCTTCACAAGTTTTGTCTGCATTCGAGGCGCTGACCTGTTATCTCTCAGTTTAGAATGACAAACTACGGTAAGACACTCGAGGTAAGCCTGGATCAGAGTGGCTTTTGCATAGCTACGGGACCACACGACTCCGGAATCATCTACACTTGCCCTGTGAACCATTTTGCTCCGGTCCTGCTCAAGTCTCCCGTGGTACTGCATCTCCATTGTCCAGAGCTCTTCCCCGACGAGGTCCTGAAAGTGCACGCCGAACACCTGGGCCACTTCTTGGCTTTGCAGAGCGTGCCTCGCATAAACCAAGACGTTGAGCGCACGCTTTTCTTGGGCTTGTGCAAACTGTTCACTCTGGAGAAGGTCCTCTCCCTGTACGAGGAGACCCTGACTGAAGAGCCTCTGCCTCAACATGTCCTTGACACCTCCGGCAAAGGGCAGGGGGGTGACCCATGCCCAAGTGTTTTTGTCAGCTTCCACAAAACCAAAGCACGTCAAATCGTGTCTCTGCTGCGAAAGCTACTTGAGCTGTTTGACGTGGCCGACCTGGCCAACAACAAAGTGATGCACAAGCACGGAGAGGAGCCTCAACACATGCTGTTTCTGTACCTGATCCAGCTGCTGGCTATATTTGTGAGCAGCTGCATTGAGGAGAAGGACCTTGCCACCATCATGAGTGTTGCCTCGGCCCCCTTCCTCGAGGCTAATTTCTGCGACCCCTTGTGTGCTGCAACTTTGCTGAAGCCCATGTTCATTCCCTACTTCAATTGGCAAGGGGATGATAACCCCCAATGTGGTGAGGCACAAGCTTCCGAGTGTCAGGACCCTGACCCGTGGTTAATCTATTACAGGCTGTTTACCGGGTATGAACTGGACAAAGACGGGTTTGACATGTCCTACGGGGCGAATCTTGGCTGGACAGAATCCCGCATACTGGAACGCATGCAGGGTTGTAGGATCGTGGAAAAAAAGCACAAAAAGCTATGGTTTGTTGCTCCCCAGATGGGTGACAGGATGGTCATGGTAAAGGAGCTCGGTCTGAAAATGATGGGAGGTCAGACGGACCACAAGGCCCTAAAGATCTGCTCCTACCTGATGTCCGATAACATAATGGCTTACATGCAGTGCGCAGTGTTCGGTACGATCTGCAACATGCTGCCCTGCTCTGCAAACAGCGATTTTACAGAGACTGTAATGACTGTCATCGAGAGGTCGATGGCCAGGTTTTCAGACGCGGTTCGTCACCAGAGCGCGAACCTCAAGACAAAACTGAGTAAAATATCAGACAGCTGCCTGTACACCACTGGCGTAGGGTTCTCTGGACAGGAAAAGGCAAAGTTCTATACTTTGGTAGAGTTTTCACTGGCCCTGATGACAAGAAACCACCACCTCCTCCGGGACCCCATTCAAATAACGGGACCTTCGCTTCAGTGACCCTCGGGATTTCCGACAACACTATGATGACAAACATGCTGACCATAGCCCTCAAAGACCCAAAGAGCACACACAATGGTAGTCTGCACCGTATGCTGTCCAATAGGCACAAGCCCATTCAAATTAACATGATGTGCACTGATGGATACCTTTACGCCCGCTTCCACCACTGGTTTAATACGAGCGAATTCACAGAGGTGGCCAATGTCAAAGCCATGAACGACCCCACCTACAACTCCACGGTTCATAAATCATCCCTGTCAGATCAGACTGACTATCGGCTAATCGTGTCCCACGGAGCCTTGCCCATGTGCACCCTAACCCTGGCCATGACTATAAGACAAGTGGTGATGATGCTCATGGGTCTTTTCTGTGCCGAGTTAGCCCGCCTTGTCTACAGTCCCAAGGGGCACGATGCAGTCTTGTGCAAACATCTCGTCTCGCTTTTCATGGCACCCAAGTTTAGACATGGAAAGGATAAAGAGAACGGCGGAAATTCATTTGAAGCAACCTTTGGCAACTGTCTAAAACTCACGGGGAAAGCCTTCAGTAAGCCAGATAGAATGGGGATAAACTACACCAAGCTGGACACTATGGAGTGGTTACAAGCGAACAACACTGATCTCCCCGCTTACCTACGGAACTCGCTGGAAATGATCGGGGACACGAAAAGGAAGTTGCCAAGATCATGAAGGAAAGCTTGCTTTCCTACAACAGGGTGTTGTTCTGGGTTGAAGGGGTGGTGCTGACATTCTCCACTATGTATGCCAACGAGGAATTCATGATCCATGCACCCTTGATGCAAAAGACGAGCATAAGAACATACTCCACACTTAACAAGAACTACGGCTGTGTCAAGCTTTGCAGGCAGGGTTGCTACTACCATGTGAGGGTGTTTGGGAACGACTGCATTGACACAAAGCTATTTACTTCCCAGCGTGGTAAAGACTTAGGCTGTCTCATAGGTGAGAAGACAAGCTCGATTGACGACATGGTCGAAAGGATCAAGAGCTCAGTCTCCTGCTTGTTACCCAGAATAGACGTGAATCGCATCAAGATGATGAACCCTGGGCTAAATGAAACAGAGTTTGACCTATTGGTTTCTGCTGTTAAGAATAACAACATTGAGGTGATTGCAGAAGAGGACATCAGAGGAATATGCCAGACGGGACACACGTCAGATTGGAACAACAACAATGTTTCCTCTGACCCACGGCTCCATGGAGCTGAAGAGAAACCAGACTCTAGCCCAGAGAGGAAAAGGGCCAAAGTTGATTGTGAGCTGACAATGTGTGACTCAGATGTGGACTTTGGGTTTGAGGACTCTAACTGAGCCCGAGTGTGCAACCGATTCAATGTTTGATGTATCTACCACTCTCTCTCTCTCTCTCTCTCTCTCTCTCTCTCTCTCTCTCTCTCTCTCTCTGTGTGAGTGTGATGTATGAAATAAAGAGATGATCAGACACATTGAACAGTTGTACACATTCTTTATTTCACATTCAAGGTGTGGTGAGAAATTAGCACCCATGTGTTTAGGAATATAGGAAATGTAGAACATTCAGGTGTAACAGTTCAACTATAACCATCATCTGCCTATAAGCACATCCTAGCGTGTGCAAGTCCTCTGTTACGGTGAATATAAAATGATTCTCCATGCTACTTAGAGTGCTTCCCACATTCCCCTTGTACACTCGCGGTACCCTCATTTTACTCCGTGACTCGAGTCTAGCAAACTCCTCGGTGGCACTGTGGTAGTCAGACTCTCCACAGTGAGTGAACCCTAGCTCTCCGGGCTCTACCCGTGCACTGAGGAGCGAGTTCAGTATGCCGCTGACCCAGATGAGTCTGTGAGAGTTAGCACTGTCCACGGGACAGGTGAGCTTGGTAAACTTGCACGTAGGAGGCTCCCCATCCCGATGCGATATCCTGGTAACATTAGGTGGGTCGAAGGAACACATGCCGTATATGTTCATGAACTCGTAGGAAGCAGATGCTGTGCTCAGTTTCTCCACATGCTCTCTCACCAGACGCTTTATGTCTGAGAGAGCTTTATTTCTCAGTTCACAGTATAGACGCTTGTACCCCACGTTTATAGTTTCACAGCGTTGCTCTAGCGACACGTACTCCTGTTGGTTCTGTACCCTGGGTCTTTTTTGTGCGAGCAAAGACTCTTCATCCGACAATCGCTTGCTTGTTTCATCCCAACACGGCAGTGTTCCGTAACACGCTTTAATGGCAGTCGCTACAAAGAACTGTTCTGGGATCCCTTTGTCAGTCCCCATTGGTAGATGCCCTGGTCCGCACGTGGACATAACAAGGTACGATATTTTTCTTGGGTACCTAATGGACGAGCTGGACTACACAGGAGAGGCTCCTCTTTCCGACAAAGCCTTAATAGAGTGTCTCGTCAAACACCGAGAGTTGATCTCAGGCCCTCGAGTTTGGTCTCCTAGGGCTCGAGCCTATGTTCACTTTCAGCACTTGGCTCACGGAAAATTTGCAGTTCTAAAGCCCAAGGGCCCTACTGTGGTTCGGTTCCTGGGAAAGTTACTACCGGTGTACTGCAGGTTGTGCTTTTTGTCAGAATGCCACGAGCAAGCCAAGGTGGTGGCCCAAGCTTTGCTGGCACATGTCACAGTCTCCGGAGACTTTAGAAGTGTGGATACCGAATTCGAACTCAGAGCTCTGAAGTACCTGATAGATAACCTCTCTGCAACACCTCCCGCCGAATTTGGGGAGGTGTGTCAATCATCTGACGTTTCGGTTGAGACAAAGATCGCCGTGGAGCTCCTCTGGTCTCATTTGGTGCTAGTGTACGCTGGGAATCGTAAGCTCCTGCTTTGTAATGTGGAACTCTTTTTCCAAATACCCCAGGACTCGCTGAACCTCTGTCCTAGCGAGCTTCGGGCCGCGCTATTTGTGCACGGTAAACATGACCCCTTTTCTCAGCGTGCGGAACGGCGCCAAAGACAACTTAGCTCCTACACAAGAGGTAAACGCGACCAACTTTCTCAGCGTGAGGAACGTTGCCACAGACAACAGAGAAGGTGTCCTGTTCTGCCTTTCGACACCTACACAAGGTCTAAACGGGCCACGTCTAGATCCAGGCCCACCGCCGTCAACGGCCTACACGAGTCTCGCGTGTCCCGCATTTGTTGGCTCGGAGCCCTGTGGATCCTGGACATTGAGTGCAACAAGAGCACCCTTCACTGGCTTTACAAACCCCAACCGCACAGAGCCTTGCCCAAATGCAACTTGCGCGCCCCAACAGTGGTCACAGAGCGTAGCCTCCCCTCAGAGACCAAATGAAATGCTGAGTACAACGGGTAGCTGCGTGGTGGAGTTGGACAACAGCGTGCTCCTCCATGTGCTACACGTGAACACGGTCGGCAATCAAAAATTAAGTGCGACCGTATTTTCTTCTCATCTCCGAGAGTACGCTCTGATGCAGTCCAACACCACTAAAACCAAGTTGCTGAGCAGACTGAGGTTTGTCTCAGACAAGAAGAGGCTGTGTTCCCAACACGGGTTTAAAAACACCCGCATAGAGTTCTCGTCTAGCCCGTGCCGCAGTGCCAACTACACATCCAATGCCAAGCACCTGCTACAGCCCTACTTCAGGGGTGTGTTTGAGACCATAGCCTTGTCCCAGGGAACCTGCGTGGTCTCTACAAAACCTTTCGTGGTCAGCAACGAGAACCTGACCTGTTACATATATGGAGTGGCCAACCCTTCCACCGTGGTGATCCTAATGAAGGAAAAGGAGAAGGTTTTCCACACGCCCTTCTTCTTCTCCTCCGTCAACTTGACCGGGAAGGAGACCACGCACCAGGTGTTTGCATCGATGTCTATCAACTCGCAAAAGGTGAGGGACGTAGCCAAAGAGCTCCCAAAGGCCCTGGGCGAAGTGGCCAAGCTGGTGGAGATGCATGTACATCTCAACAGGATGTGCTGCGAGCTGGCTCAGGAGCGGTGTGGCACATTGACATCCCAGGAGAAGATGGCACTAGTGTACCTCACAGAGACATACTTCATGCAAGTGAGACACCGCAGCCACCCGAAGCACTGGCCAGGATACAGAGAGTCCGTGAGACTTGCGTTTGTTGAGCGATACCAAAGCAATCTCACTTTGTGTCAGGATAACGTCCTCACACATTACCATCTGAAGAACCCAGAGTTTATTCACTTAGTCCCGTGGCTCCTGGACAATCCCAGTGGCCTGCACGACAAAATGATAGTCGCACATGAGGTGTACCTGAGAGAGGAAGGTAAAGTGAACGCTAGAGTGGAACTGATCGCTACGGTACACAATCACGTCACCAGAAGCCCCATGTGCAGTCCACCCCAAGGATTTCCTAGTTTAGAGGACATTGATTTCAAAGACCTCCGATACAGCGAACAGACACTTCAGCTTGCCTTGAGTAGAGTACAGTGCCTCACAACGAACCGAACGTGATACCCATAGCACACGCATCGAGTCATAGGTGGCTTGTAATACATTTTGTGAATATTAAAGATGCTTTGACTGTGTATACGTTTCAGCGTGGTTTATTTCTCCTTTAATCATTTATACACTTAGAAGCACGTAACATGTACATTCCCATGACACAGTTATATTCAGTACCGGTTTGTAATGGCAGTGTGTGGTACGGGCAGTGTGAGCTGGGTTTTACATTGGGTATTATGATTGTCACTGTGACCTTGTCGTGCACATTGAGCATGTCAGCTAATTAGTCTACGGAGAGAGGGACGTGGAGTATAGGTAACCTTTGCAGCAGCAGCAGCAGCAGCAGTTATCATGGCAAGTGATGGCTCATCCAGCAGCTGCCAAGCAGCAGCGCCTTTTGTAACCTCCACAGCACAGATTCTAATGGTGTGGGACATGGTGAACATACACTTTGAATCTCTACTAGAAACTGCCAAACGATCCGCCACGAAGAGCAGGGCTGAGACAAACATACAGTCTCAGGTCAAAGAACTTAGAAACCTTATGGAAGTGTGTGGCACGCGACTGCAGAGTATTGAGTCCTATATCTCAGAATTGCATGCACAAGACGACGGTAATACTCTCATCAACTGCCAGAACCGCCCGTTGCAACAGATCCCGTGCTCCGACCTATTAGGAGACTGGCATTTCCTGTACATGGAAGACAACCGTGTATTCGGATTCATGAAGCTGGTCCCAGAAACGGTCTCGGTCAGTGGCGCAAGCGGTAACGGGCAAGGGTCCGTGAAGAGAGCCGAATTTAATGTCCCATACGGGGTACTGAGTGAAGTGAATGAGACCTCGTGTGGTGATTCCACTCAAACGGGCGACTATGCTCAGTGTCCCTGTTGTCAGATTTCTTTCAAAGCTTCAGAGTTTTGGAAGCACGCGTTGTTTGAGATTGCAGAGAGGGGTAACAGAGTGCCAGCCTGGCAGTACTTGGACAATGCAGCGGCACCTCGGTGGATAGTGGAACAGAGCGCGGGTTGGAGCAACCCTATTTACAGACCCAGAGATTTAGAAAACACGTGTGAGATTGGACAAAGTCTTGCAGAGCTCAGCCTGAAACACTTCCTTTCAGACCACGACTTTTCTCAAGCTCTCGATAGCACGTTTGGGTGTCTGGCTTTGATGCTGAGGACTAAGCCATGTTCTCCTACTCGTATCAACCTCGAACGATGCCATTGTCCTCTCCTGTGCCTACTCAGTCGCCTAAGCTTAAGCAGCATCCCATCCATGGGACAGAGGACGAGATGGAACCCATAGGAGACGACATGGTGACGCTCGACTCCCTCATCGGTGTAGCGGCCCTAGATCAAGCTTACTCTTTTGTGAAATACAAGTTCACTGAAAAACACAAAGAGTGTGGAGTGCTAAAGGTCAACTACGTTCAGCAGATCAACATGTTCATTCAGACGCTGCGAGACGAGGCCATACCAATAGAGACATGCCTGCATACGCTCATGCCGTCAAGCAAAAAGACTCTCTGGATAAGAGTGTCACTAAAAAACCTGACTGAGCTCAAATTGAAACCTCTTTGGAAGATTAAGGGGATAGTCCAGCTATACCCCAAAGAGCAGAGGGTCACGATTAAGATAGATGACCACTCGCTGGACCCTTGCGTTCTCCACCCTGAACGGCTGCTGTGCACACAACCCGAAAGAGACCACACTGAGAAATCTCTCACATTGGCCAAGGAAGGGCTCATTGATCTCGAGAGGTGTGAACACGACGCAAACAGCAGCGAGCGAGAGGAAGCCGCTGCTGAGCGCGCAGAGAACAGGGCTCGAGTCACACAGAAGCGTAAGACGTGTACACTCGGTGAGAACAAGGCTATGGTCTCACATAGGAAAGGCAAAACCCTGACCAATGGTTCTCGTGTGGGTCTAGGCTCTGAACCCGAGGTACAGGAGAAGACAAAGTACAGAAAGAAAGATGTCTTACACCAAATGTTGTACACACAAACTTTAATCAGGGATGCAAACCAGGATGAAAGTCAGACAATTACAACAGCCCAAAAGAGGAATGAACACAATGTACACTGTGAAGAGGAGAACCCGTCGTCTGTACAACAAGTCACCGTACCCCATCTCCCTACGCAGCAAAGACGGAGGACCGTCCCAGCAACGTCCTCGTCGGGTGCCCAAAGCACACCCAGAGAAAGCGCGGGCAGCTCAGGCAATCACGTCCGACGTTGAACCTTGTGCTGCTGTCCCCAAAGCTTCACATCACCATCATGGGACCGAGGAACAAAGGCGCCTCGAGTCGACAAACACCAATGCGGTGGCGCAACGTTTCGGTGACCCAGACTCAGTGTGTGTCAGTGGTGACATCTTGCCAAGTGTTCACCAAAGATCCCATGTGAGATCTCAGCCCCAGAGTCTCAAAACAACCCAGCCTGTGATCAACTTAGAGTTCAGGGTCCGAGGACACTGGGTTGTTTGCTGATGTAGCTGAGAACAACGTGTCTGTGGAGGCTGCAGCAATAACCCCACGGTCCCGTTCCTTTCGCACCTCACATCCGAGGGTCTGAGACCCAACTTGTTTGCCAAAAGTAACCCGTAGGCGCATGGATGCAGAGACTCTCTCGTGAGCATGATGTCGTTGACTGTGAGCGAAGCCTCTGGCTTTCTCCCGGATAGGCTGTCTGCGAATGTCACCCCGGACGTGTTTAAAAGCATCACCAGCATAGAGTGGAAAACGTGCACAGGCGACCCAGACTCTAGCTCCCTAACCGTGTCTCTGTTGTTGTACTGTATGGTATTGTGTCTCCTGTTGAACTGGCTGAACCCAGAGAGCGTGCTTCGCCAAAAGTGGTCCACATGCTCAAGATCTCCTCCAGGTGAGCCACGCTGACGGCCGACGGGTAGTTGCACACGAGTTTAACGTCCGATCCGAGCTCTGTCACGGCTTCTTCGTGTTTGGTGTTACCAGCATCGTCGATCGCCCGTTCCAGCTGCCTTGCGACGGCCTCGGCCAGCTGCATCAGCCCTCTATCCTTGCATTCACTCTTGAGCCTTTCCAAGGCCAGACGAGGGTGCTCGTTTGCTTCACAGAGAAACCGCTTGAGGAGCAGAACCTCCTTGCCTTCAGAGATCATCGAGGTCATCATTTTACTCAAGCTGTGCGAGACGCTGGCGGACTTGTGCTCGGAAACCGTGGTCCCGACCCTGCTCTCAGAAACACATCTGGTAGTGCGGCAGCATGTAGCCCAAACATATCGGGCTGCTGTTCGCTGGCCAGAAAGCGGGACAGGTTATTGAGTAAAGGTTGCCCGAAAGAGTTGGCCGTGACCGAAAGCCCTGCATGCTGCTGCTCTCCGTGGGATGAAAGCATCACGTCGGCCAGGTGTGTCAAAGAGGAGCGGTCTACGCCCGTGCTGGTGTATACGTGTCTGCTCGCGGCCATGGTAAGACCCTGTATTACCCTGTAAAAGAGGGTAGCCCAGCTCCGGACCGTTGTGTGAGATTTCTTGGCCAACGAGGAGAAGGTGGAACCCCACGACCAGCAACTATCCCACATAGAGGCGTGCCTGTAGAGTACCCGTCCACCGAGGCCGTGACAAGGTTCCTCTCCGTGTCGTAGAAGGCAAGGCACGCAGAAGCCCTGCACTCTGGTATAACCGGACAGCGTCCGTGCTCAAAGGTCTTCATCACACCCCACAGGGCCACGGTTGCCATCTTCAGCTCCGTTTCCTGGATCGGGCCACGCTTGAGCGTAATATCCTGCTGGACCCAGTCTCCGATGATCTTACACACCACAGAGGCCTGCGTTCGGGCACCGAATTGACCATCAGAAGTTTCAACGTGTCCGCAAGTCGATCGAGCGGCACGTCCAAGACCGAAGGCAGGGCCCGCTCGTGAGCTTCGTTCCTGCACGGCTTCAAAGCGGCAGCCGGTGGACTGAGTCCGTCCGGTACAGGGCTAAAGCAAGGTTCGTGATGGTTGTGTCGACCCCTACCGATGTGATGGTCTTGCGCGGCCCGACGATCGGATCCTGAAGGTGGGTCGTGCCTCTCGGTCCTCCTCCATTTACTTTGTTTACACACCTTGTTCCCGATATACCCCGTGTACACATCCCTGTGCACAAACGGCTTGCACGAGACCAAGTTGGTCACGGCAGCTTTTCCCGATAAACCCAGACCTAGAGCCCTGACCTTCTTCCAAGGCAAGAAAATGCAGGGTACAAAGCCTGCCAACACTGTCCAGCGGATCATGTTCCTCAGTGTGGTCTTGATGTGTGTGCACACATGGTTTGCGGAATAGTAGCTGACGAGGTACCGCACCAAGCAAGTGGCGCTCTCGCTGTTGCTCCCTAACACATTGTAAAGCAGCAGCTCCATGGACAGGGCCGGACTGAATGTGTTGACAACCTCCTCCGTCGCTATGGCCAGCTGTGGATCCTCACTTACGTAGACCCAGGAGTCTGTGTCCCTGTGTATGGGGACCAGCCCGTAACGCTCATAGTTGACATCGTGAGAGTCTGGACTCCGTTTGCCTTGGGAACACTCTCTTCTTCTGAAAGTCTCTAACACAAAGGAATCGCCCCTGTCCTCCAAGGCAGCCTCGGCCAGCGCAATCTCGCAGCGGAACAGCTGGTCCCTGGACATGCACGTTGCAGCTCTCGCCATCTCCCTTCCCGGTCTGAACGATAGCGCGCACTATTGCGTGGTGTGTGTAGTTAACGATACCAACACGAGTCCAGCATAGACAGCCAGTTTCAAGATGTTCTGTATGTTGTTTAGAGCACTGTGTTGTCTGTGTGACAACAGACAAAGTGTTCCACACAGAAACAGTGATTACAGACACTGTGTCATTGATGACTGGGACGATCGGGACGACAGCGGCGACGAAGGGTTCTCGACCACCAAAGCCCGGGCAGGTGTGTTCGTGCTCTCCAAACTAAAACGCAACGCTATTGATGTCACCACGGATGTTATTGTTGCGGAAAACCTGATGAGACAACACGGCGACGATTCGACTTTACTAATGTACCATGACAGGTGCGCCAACGAGATGTATCGAGCTCTCGATAAGCTCCCCTCCACGTCCCACGGAGCACAAGTGAAGAGGCCCTACCACTACAAGTCCCGTAACGCGCGTCACACCAGTGGCATTGTCTGACTAAAACTACACATGCTACGCTGTTGACTATTTGTCTTGCAATTTGCGCTACAGCCGAGTACCTTGTACAGGTCGGGGCTAAACCTATGTCATTATGAGTGTGGTGAACCTGGACCCAAGCAGCTACAAGCTGAAACCGTTGGACACGATCGAGCGCTTGGTGAAGGCTCCTGGATTTATGACCGATCCCCACAGCGCATTTGTGCAGTACGTGGTCGACAATTTAACGAGAGCCTCGGCCACCAACAGTTCCATCTCAGCCGAGGCCACAGTGATGATGGCGCAAGCTCACATGGGGGCAACCCTGTTCAGGCAACAGAAAGACACGAGTCGTCTACTCGCAGGCTTTGTCTACAAGATGCTAGTCCCGGACAAAGCGGTGCCCACAGGCACTAGGTTCTGCAAGCGCTATAGGATCACGGACCAGCGCGAGGCTCAGCAGGGCACCTATGACACAATTGCCAACGGAGTGCAGACCAGAGAGTACAGCCAAGTGTTCCAGCACAAGTCCTTTGTAGTCACGTTGCAATTTGGATGCCTTCTCAGCCTCACAGTGCCCACAGAGGCCATTGACTTGATCAGCAGAGAGTTGGCCAGAGCCAGTACTTCCTGGGAGCTGACAAGGACCGCAGAAGTGCTCCGTTACTGCGCTGCTCAACCCACACTCACGGACAGGATCGCACAAAGGACCAACCCAGCCAGTCGTGCAGAGAAATTGGACTCTGTGTTGATCGTTGCGGAGCTCATGTGCGGTATGGTCAACATACAGCCCGACTCCTTTGTCTGCGCGCTGGAAAACGCTCGGCGGATACTTGCGAGCGATAAGCCCGAAGTTGTGATTGTAGGTGACACTCTGTTCCGCGTCATCTCCCAGAGAAGCTCGAATGTCTGGCTTCAGATAGCCAACGAGGACACCAAGATCACGCCAGAGTTCTCTGTGTACACAATGGCCAACGAGCACAGTAGCGGCGGGGGAGGTTACGAGTTCACTATGCAACAGGTCACGCAGCAGGCTCTGGGTGACAAAGATCTACCCTTCACCAACGAATCGTGTTTCCGGGACAGCCCGATCGACATGAAAGTGCACTACATTAGACTTGGAGGAGGCCCTACGGACAGGATCCCCATTGTTACCGTGGACACGGTGCAGATGGAGCTGGGCGGCAAGAGAAACACGTCCACAGAACACAAGGCCTTCTGTAGCCCGGACGCTTTCAAGTGGGAGTACTTCACAGTCGGTTGCACGGCGCCTGCTCTGAATCAAATCAACCCTTCAAATGTGCTCTCCACCACGGACTCAGACGAAGTCAACTACAAGCAGCTTGCCCAGCGATCACCCTGCACCTCGTATCTTCACCAGTATGACGGTGCGGTTGCCTCGGTCACTCTGCGTAGCCTGCACCCCGTGGGTAACCCACAGGAGCTGTTTACACGTGAGCGCAGAGTGAGACTCCAACAGCAGGTGAACACGTTGATGAGAGGCGACCTCAACGCCATCCCTGTAGCTACACTGGGCTGTCTTGCGCGCGATAGAGATTGGTACAGTAAGATAAACAACCCTGCGTCCGTACTGGAGTTGTGACGACAATAACCCTGCACAGGTCAAACAATGGGTGGTCAGACCCAGAGTGTCTCTTTTCAACTCATCAGCCATGAACAACATCGACAATGAAATGGCTCAGATCGGCAGTGAGTTACTCACGCACTTTGGTGACACCAAGCAGGCTAAGCTGGTGAGAGATCACTTGACGTTCCTCGAGCAGGCGCTCCATCACGAACACGGCGTAGGGTCAATGATTGAACTGAGACGGAAGATCCTAGCTGGAGAAGAGATCCAAGCATTGAACACAGAATGGACCAAGACAAGATCATTTTGGTCCTGGATAGCCGATCCAATCTGCGCTGTGCACATGCGCCACATTCTCGAAGGAAAAGAGGCAGACCCGGAACTTGCAATCACCGCAGAGGAACGTACAGTGTTGATACAACTCGAGGGGCTGATGAACAGCCTTCTTGGGCTGTTCAAGGGGATTGTTGGGTGCAGACTCAACTCTGTGATAGCCTCGATGCCTGCGTGTTACAATTTCAGTGGGCACAACGTTACAGAATATGGCTACCCAAACAACTTTAGTTTGGATGATGTGGACTATTGCAATCTCATGTACTGGATCATCCTTCCAGCCCTGGGAGCCCGCGTGTACCGGATTGGCGCCTTTAACGGAGATGAAACTGTTTGCATCCCTATCCAATACAGACCGGAGGACCGCAATCTGACCACGGAGTTAGGCCTTGACAACAGCAACCTTCTCACAGTGATTCGTTTGAATGGCGACTGTGCTTTCTCCAAGGTTGCGCCGCGGACCGGGAGAGACGTGAGTGACATGTTTGAGCCTACCGCGTTGGCACACGACCTGCCTAGCAGCACAGGTTTCAGCACAACATCCCTGGTCACCTATATGTGGGCAATCAGACTGCAAAAACTCTCTGGTATCAGCAATGACCTAGCCAAAGTGTTACTGGCAATGCACTACAGCACCCTGTTGACCCACAATGTCATACGAGATCACTACGATACAAAGTACTACTCTGGCATGTCCTACCTGCTTTTCCGAGGTGTGCGTTTCACGGGGTGTGGTGTCTCTCTCATTCAACAAAAGTCAGCCCTGTACACGCTGGGCACCGAGGTCCTCTGTAAACCCACGTCCCACAATACACACCAGGTGCTCACCATAAACCAATACTGTGAGTCTACTGTGATACCAGAGACCATAGAGTCCCCGGGGGTACACCTCCCCAACTTGTACATGAAAGACGTGCGCGGCGGAGACGTGCGCATAAACACAAACGACCCCTTTGACATGGTGGTCGCAGACGCATTTAACGGTTTCTGCCCAGAGTCAGAATGTTCAAGTGCTTACCGCAGACCTTACATCTTCACAACCGGTCGCTCCGAAAGACTCAACGGGTCCGTTACCAAGGACCCCTGGATGGAAGACAAAGCGTACACTTGCATGCCAAGTCTACTCCAACCCTTCAGCTCCGTGCACAGGGGTGTAAAAAAGTACACCAACAGGGACCGCAACGAGGAAAGCAATCACAAGCTCTTCCGTGAAACGCTTCATTTTTCGGAGTTTGAAAAGGGAGTACTCGATCCCATTGGCGATCCTTTCAAGGACACCGTTGAGAGAGTAAATGGAGACAAGCGTACCACAGACATACTGCAGCCAAAGCTCGGAGTGGCCTTCTGCGGTACTTATAGTGTAGGGCTTACATCTGACAAGAAGCTCATGTGTGCCAGTGACTTGACCGGGAAACCCTGCTCGAGAGGCTAGCGCCAAGAATCAACGGAACGGGTATTTTTCCTGCAACCCCATCCAGACAACCACTCGCCTAATCAACCCTATATTCAACAGGCTTTTTCAGAACACCAGGTACTCCCGGTACTTGGACCATTAACTTGCCACACCATAGGGTGATTGGCTGCTGCTCATTCCACCGCTCCCATGGGACAAAGAATGCAGAGTAGCGGCTTAGCACACGCTTTAGTCCTGGGACTGTGCACCATGACCAACTTTGTGCTCTCGTGTGGCGTAAACTTTTTCACCACGCTTTACATGCACCCCATGGAACAGGCAAACAAGCTAATCCTGAGCAGAAAAAGGGAGGACGCCGAGGTGGACATAGCAATAAACACCATTGCCAGAGCCGTGGCAAGTTTAGACACTAACATAGCCCTGCTCAAAGAAACCATGAATAGAACCGTAGGTGAGGAGTTCAAAAAATTGAACAACGAGTTGTTGTCAAGCCAGAAGCAGAGAGCCGATCTTCGTTACTTACTGGGCGCACTCCGGGGAAGACTCGATGCTCATAGATTGATAGGCGCCGTAAAAACTCTTTCAGACAACGTGGGACTGCAACTCAATGCATCGGCATATATCAACAGGCAGGTGTTAACCCTGGCAGTGCAAAGGGACCTGGACGATACAAGAGAACCTGTGACGAGAGTAACAGTCGAAGATGCTTACCGGGAATACAGTAGAACCAAACCTACGACGGGACCCACCGTTGTATAAAGACCTGTGTGTTGTCAAGACATGTCAATGTGTGTTATTGTGCTCAGACTATCGCCCGCCTGTGCAAATAAATAATCTCTCCTGTACTAGATACTGTGTGTGTATTTCGTCAACTACAATGTGACACTGTGTCTCAACGGGATAGCAAGGCGAGTCTCGTAGAGTATCTCCCATATATCGCAGCCCGGTTGTCCCAGAGTCAAGGTCCTACACAGTGTCGCAGAAGAAAGACATATACACAACACGTTGAGCAATTGACTTTAATCGATGAAACCAGTGACATAAACATGGCAAAACCTTACACATTGAGATAAAACAAGAAAATAAAACAGCCACAGGGTCGTCAAAACAGCCACAGGTTCGTATCTGCAGGTGGTAGGATTTGCATTGCACACACAGACACGAGGCTGTGGTAGGATGCCTTAAGGCAGCTCGGTACACTCTATTAACCAAGGCACTTAGTCGGACGCACACCCCGTTCTCGGAGAGATGGACGTCTTCGGGTGAAATGTCAATTGGCTGAGCTACGGTATTAAAGACAAAGTCGCATTCACAGTGGGAAGCAGGATTGTGGAATGCAAACCATGGATGCTACTCAAGTGCCTGTCCGGTCTAATGTAACAGGTTGCCGCCCCGTAAAGCGCAGCAGGAAGCAGCTACTGATCACCAGGGAGATGTTGAGGGATGAATTAGACTGCTCTCCCGTTCAGATAGACCCATCATGAGGTTTCCCAACTTGGACTTTGGTATGTTTTCGATGGATGAAGATGACCTGAAGAGAGCCCTGATCCCCCAATTTCATCTACAAACCAAACATGCTGCAAGCAATAAGAGGCTAGAGCACACCGATCCCAAAAAGCCACTCTGGGATATAGATTATCAGACGCATCGACTCGCGGCCGTGAGCTGGTTTGCCAAGATACCAATCGAGTTGATCACCGGTGAGGATCATCACTCTGTCCTTATACCAGCTGTAAATGTCATGGACAGATACGTGACCACTTGCGCTCACCTCGGCGACGACACACGTCAGCTCTTGAAGAACATCAGTAACATCCGAGCAGCATGCCTCACGCTCGATTAAGATGTACGCTGTGCACATGGCAATTGATATTGATATGGAGGATTTGAACCGACACAATCGCCGTGTAAACACGGTCTTGGATGTAGACCCAGCTGGCAACGTAGGCAAACCCAGGCTCAGGTACATCGAGTCAGATGTACTGGGCATAGAAGAGGCTGAGAGGCAGATAATTGCAAAGTTGAATGGGGCCGTGTTTCCAACAAATGCTCAAAATATGATCAGTTTACTGTGTGCCTATCTGATCTTGGACTACGGAAAGCCTTCAACTTTTTCAACAACCAAGTGCATCCAAAAGAACCAGGCCACAACCGTGGCTAGCAAGCTTTTGTTGAAGACCACATTGGACATTGTGTTCTTAGGGTACGAGAGGTGGCTCTGCATAGCTGTGTGCAGCCTGCTTGGCGTGATCGAAGTGTGCGCTACAGAACCTGAAGAGAGGCTGCATGTGGAAGACAGTTTGATCTCACTCTTGGACAAGCTGATGCCTGGCAAGTTCAGACACACTGAGCTAGGTGACCTTAAGACATTATTAAGCCAGGGATGTGTGGTGTGCAGTGGTTCGTTTGACATCCGTGCGGTGCACAAGTCTCTACGTAGGATAACGTCTATGTCATGCTCGGATTGTAGGAATTACCATGTTAGGGACAATGACCGCAATGGCGCCACCGAGGACAGCGAAGGGCCACCGAATAAAGTGACTCAGTGTTTGGTGTAGCTACATGTGACATGTACAGTACAGTTGAATGAATCTGTATGTAACGCTGTGTAAATAAAAACAAATTGATCACACTGTCTCTTGACATTCTTTATTAGATGGCATACCAGATTCATAACACGTAATAGTTAAGCAAGTTGCAATATTCTTTCGGACCATGTTTGTTTCTCACAGCCGTGGAAGGATTGACGGCCAAAGTCGGATAGTTACCCATGGATGCACTGTCAGCAGTGCTCGGACAGGGATGTTCTTGCTTATAAAAACCGGTCCATCACACAGACTGAGTAGTGCATTCATTCATCTAAATGCGTACGGGATTGTGCTCTAACAATGCAGTACTCACACAATAGCAGAGGCAGAGACGACTCTCACCCCGAAGTGCAGATGACCCAGGGGATTCCAAAGATTGTGCAGGTGTCCGAACCTCAAGTGAACAACCAATTGTTGGGCACAACCTATAAAGTCGAACAGCCACCCACCACTCCCAGAGGCTTTGGTGCATCTCCAAAGACTGGACACGACCCAGTGACTGAGCTTAATGGTGTCACGCCCATATATGGCACGGAGATGCACCAGTGTACCGTTGGTGGCTACGTATATGGCACGGGCCATTCCGAGTCGAAACGTGTCCACATCGAGTACGGCGGAGGCCAATGTCTGTCTCTTATGGCCAAATACAGGGGTCACGAAAAGGAGCTTCTCTTCATACAAGGGAAGCTCCGGTTCATAGGGGGATATGTGGCACTCCCGCAGTTCATGTTCTACTCAAGGTATGGGTACGTTAAAATCGACGGGATCGAACACTGCTTTGTCTGTGCACACAAACCAGGAGAAGGACACCCTAACGCTGACTGTGATAACATGAAGCTCCTTCTCAAGAACCAGGTGATGTCTTTGAAACTGCACAGGAACATGGACAAAACTCGCCTGTTCTCTGCGATGAGACTCGACCCTGCGAACGCTTCGGGAAGCATCGAAAGCGACAGTACCTCAGCGGGTTACACGACCACGGACTTCAGTATTTTGGGAGCGAACGCAAACATGCACCACGTTCTCGGTACGGTTGACACACACCGTTGTCTCCAGTGTGGGCTCTCAGCCAGGAACTTTGTGGTGAATGACACCTTGCTGGGTGAACACATCTATCACAGCAACGGCACATGTCCATACATCGTGCAAGAGTTCAAGAATCGAAAAGGCCTACTGGATGCTATGATGGGTGAGCAACGATACAGAAGGGGACACGTCGCATTCCCTTCTCTTGTCACAGAGGCCCCTTATGGATACACAGGAGTCTGCGGGACACCCCGCTGCATTGTGTGTGGCGCCTTGCAACTAACGCACCTGCCCGCTAATGGCCATCGTCCGCACTGTGATGCCATGAAAGAGTCCCTTAGGAAAATGCTCAAGAATACGTGTATGTTATAAAAAGTAGCTACCCCATCCGAGTGCAACAAATGTATCCTAACATTGTATGTATTACGGACCCTTTGTCTCGGATCATTGGTCCTATGTCACTTTCTGTGAAATAAAGTTAATTGTTCTAACTGAAAATTTTCTGTGTGGCTTGTTACACAAACAGGTTGGGTTCTGTGTGGTGTTTATCTACTCTAGACTTCGTCTCAGGTTGACTCGATCCAGTGCTAGGGTACACATATGAGACATGAGTTGCACAATGGAGGCAAGCGGTAATGGTATTGAGGGTAAAAACGGAGCCTTGGAATCTGAGTCCGGTACCTTAATATCTGGAAACTCACTGGACACTGAGACCAAGCAACTCATACAAGGGTACCTAGACGAGTTCACGGGACTTGTTAAACCGAGATGTAATGAAAGCAAAGCTCTGTCTACTATGAAAAGAGTTGTGGCTGGCATATTGGAGAAATACAGATGTAAATATAATGGTGGGTATTGGCTTGTAGCCTACAAATGACCGTTGTGACTGCTCGTGAGGAGTTTAACATGTTTTTGATCTGAACCCTTAGATCTGGTAAAACTCGCATTTGAGCATTGGACCAGAAATGATGACATAGGGTTTGTCAGCAAGATAGCTATGAACATGTTCAATGATGGGACCACAAATTGGGGCCGCATTGCCAGCTTCATAGCATTCGGTGCTGCTTTGTGTCAGCGCTTTAATGAGACTGGCAGAGAGGACTGTGTGGCGCTAGTGGGAGAAGAAATCTCCCTGTACCTGCTGACCGCGCAGACGGACTGGCTGGTCAGAAACAACTCCTGGGTCAGTGTACTTCATACAGTATATCTGAGCAATTATACCCTTGTCACTCTGATGAGTATCTAAAGTGGATTTCAATTCTTTCTTTCCAGAATGGCTTTGTGGAGTTCTATCGGGTAGCAGACCGGCAGACTACTTTGAAAAACATACTCCTCTGGGCTGCTGGATTGGCTGGCATTGCGGCAGCTCTGACCTTGTTGATCAAGTGAACACCATAACTAATTGTTGGGTGTTTGTTTTTGTCTCTGAGTGGAATAATTGAATAAATAATAAAAACAATTGAACAAGTGTGTTTGTTGTCATTTATTGTCAATGTTATACACCACAGTATGCACGGTCAACAAACTTATTATCTATTACAAACTTATCTCCTAGACAGTCATGTCACAGAGTCATCATGATCTCTTCAAGCTGCCTGACCTCGTCAGGCAAGAACAGTGTTTCTTCGTCTTGGACAAAGTCACACAAGCTCCACGCAAACTGACATTGTTGATTATCCACAGGGAAGTTGTGTTTCCAGAGTTCATCGAGCTGAAAGTCAAATGGTGCTTCGCTTTGATCAAAGTCACACGTTGTAGTATCGTTGGGCACCGGTAAGTCCCATGCGGACTGGCATCCTTGACTATCCACAGGGAAGTTGTCTATCGCGATCTCGTCGAGCCGCACCATCTCGTCAAACTGAAAGTCAAACGGTGCTTCGCTTTTGTCAAAGTCACACGTTGTAGTATCGTCGGGCACCGGTAAGTCCCATGTGGACTGGCATCCTTGATTATCCACAGGGAGGTTGTCCATCGCGATCTCGTCGTGCCGCACCATCTCGTCAAACTGAAAGTCAAACGGTGCTTCGCTTTTGTCAAAGTCACACGTTGTAGTATCGTCGGGCACCGGTAAGTCCATTGTGGACTGGCATCCTTGATTATCCACAGGGAGGTTGTCCATCGCGATCTCGTCGTGCCGCACCATCTCGTCGAACTGAAAGTCAAACGGTGCTTCGCTTTGGTCAAAGTCACACGTTGTAGTATCATCGGGCACCGGTATGTCCCATGCGGACTGGCTTTCCTGACTATCCACAGGGAAGTTGTCTATAGTGATCTCGACGAGCTGCACCATCTCGTCAAACTTAAAGTCAAACGGTGCTTCGCTTTGGTCAAAGTCACACGTTGTAGTATCGTCGGGCACCGGTAAGTCCCACGCGGACTGGCGTCCTTGATTATCCATCTTGTCGAGCTGCACCATCTCATTAAGCAGAAATAGTGCTTTTATGCTTTGGTCAATGTTGCACGTTGTAGTATCGTCTGGCACCAGTAAGCCCCTGGACTCGTAATTATACTGTGTTAGAGACTCCGATGACAGGTTGATATGCCCAAGCTGGAAATTAGGTGACTCGCTCTGGATGATTTGAGAATCCGATCTTGGCTCATCACTGTCAAGCGAGATGATCTCTAGTGAGCCATTCTGGACAATCTGTAGATTATGGGAGCTACCCCAGATGTTCTCCAACCTCCGGTTCCAGTAGAGTCCCAAATCCGACTGTTGCGCATCTTTGCGATATCCAAACCTTCCTTCTTTGGTTACAACACCGATTACTTTAAGGATGATGCAAATGTCCCCCACGTTTCGACGTGGAATATTTAATGTTTTAACCAAGTCACATATGTGGAAAACGCCTGGGTTGGTTTGCAGATACTGGTACACAATGACCATCTGCAGACCCCGGCTGCCCTTGCGAAATCCAATTGTTTCACGATATTGTGTATTACATGTATAGTGTCCCACACTCTTATGCAGAAGTCCAAGGCCTTCCAGTCCGGAAAGCGTTTTGTATATCATATAATAACAACTATAGTCCATCTTCAGTAGCAAGCTTGCAGACCTGACAGTGAACGTGTTGTGGGTCTTCATCAGCTCTAGCATCTGTTCAGTAATTTTGCTCAGAGAAGGCATGGCTCGTGTGAGGCAGGACCAAGTTGGTTGGTTAGACACAAGTCTCTTTGGAGGAGCCCTCTTATACTTGCTAAATGCAATATCTCGGCTGACTACATTGATTAAATTACAATTGAATTGAATTGAATTGAACTACACAATAAAGGCTGACCATCCGACGGATGATGACACTCTTTGGTGATGCTGTGCATGTAGGAAAGACGTCAAGTCTGTATTTTACATAATTGTGTACAACAAAGTTTGA
>JABXJD010000962.1:0-40000 GCA_013375575.1 Percina caprodes | reverse complement strand
CCCGACTCGCATTTGAATGTAATTTTCCACTACAGCGACATTGGCGTCTGGGTCCCTGGGACCCGTCCTCCATTCAAATGTATTTTTCCACTACCGCGACCGGCCTTCGGGTCTCTTGGACCCGACTCGCATTTGAATGTAATTTTCCACTACAGCGACATTGGCGTCTGGGTCCCTGGGACCCGTCCTCCATTCAAATGTATTTTTCCACTACCGCGACGCCGGCCTTCGGGTCTCTTGGACCCGTGCTGCATTCGACTGTGTATTTCCACTACCGCGGTGTCGGCCTTCGGGTCTCTGCGACCCGTCTCGCATTCGACTGTATATTTCCACTACCGCGGTATCGGCCTTCGGATCTCTGAGACCCGTCCTGCGTTCGAATGTATTTTTCAACTGCCGCGACACCGGCCTTCGGGTCTCTGGGACCGTCCTGCATTCGAAAGTAGTCCACTTCTACCGCGGTATCGGTCTTCGGGTCTCTTGGACCCGACTCGCATTTGAATGTAATTTTCCACTACAGCGACATTGGCGTCTGGGTCCCTGGGACCCGTCCTCCATTCAAATGTATTTTTCCACTACCGCGACGCCGGCCTTCGGGTCTCTTGGACCCGACTCGCATTTGAATGTAATTTTCCACTACAGCGACATTGGCGTCTGGGTCCCTGGGACCCGTCCTCCATTCAAATGTATTTTTCCACTACCGCGACCGGCCTTCGGGTCTCTTGGACCCGTGCTGCATTCGACTGTGTATTTCCACTACCGCGGTGTCGGCCTTCGGGTCTCTGCGACCCGTCTCGCATTCGACTGTATATTTCCACTACCGCGGTATCGGCCTTCGGATCTCTGAGACCCGTCCTGCGTTCGAATGTATTTTTCAACTGCCGCGACACCGGCCTTCGGGTCTCTGGGACCGTCCTGCATTCGAAAGTAGTCCACTTCTACCGCGGTATCGGTCTTCGGGTCTCTTGGACCCGACTCGCATTGAATGTAATTTTCCACTACAGCGACATTGGCGTCTGGGTCCCTGGGACCCGTCCTCCATTCAAATGTATTTTTCCACTACCGCGGCGGCCTTCGGGTCTCTTGGACCCGACTCGCATTTGAATGTAATTTTCCACTACAGCGACATTGGCGTCTGGGTCCCTGGGACCCGTCCTCCATTCAAATGTATTTTTCCACTACCGCGGAGTCGGCCTTCGGGTCTCTTGGACCCGTGCTGCATTCGACTGTGTATTTCCACTACCGCGGTGTCGGCCTTGGTCTCTGCGACCCGTCTCGCATTCGACTGTATATTTCCACTACCGCGGTATCGGCCTTCGGATCTCTGAGACCCGTCCTGCGTTCGAATGTATTTTTCAACTGCCGCGACACCGGCCTTCGGGTCTCTGGGACCGTCCTGCATTCGAAAGTAGTCCACTTCTACCGCGGTATCGGTCTTCGGGTCTCTTGGACCCGACTCGCATTGAATGTAATTTTCCACTACAGCGACATTGGCGTCTGGGTCCCTGGGACCCGTCCTCCATTCAAATGTATTTTTCCACTACCGACGCGGCCTTCGGGTCTCTTGGACCCGACTCGCATTGAATGTAATTTTCCACTACAGCGACATTGGCGTCTGGGTCCCTGGGACCCGTCCTCCATTCAAATGTATTTTTCCACTACCGCGGTGTCGGCCTTCGGTCTCTTGGACCCGACTGCATTGAATGTAATTTTCCACTACAGCGACATTGGCGTCTGGGTCCCTGGGACCCGTCCTCCATTCAAATGTATTTTTCCACTACCGCGATCGGCCTTCGGGTCTCTTGGACCCGACTCGCATTGAATGTAATTTTCCACTACAGCGACATTGGCGTCTGGGTCCCTGGGACCCGTCCTCCATTCAAATGTATTTTTCCACTACCGCGACGCCGGCCTTCGGGTCTCTTGGACCCGACTCGCATTTGAATGTAATTTTCCACTACAGCGACATTGGCGTCTGGGTCCCTGGGACCCGTCCTCCATTCAAATGTATTTTTCCACTACCGCGGTCGGCCTTCGGGTCTCTTGGACCCGTGCTGCATTTGAATGTAATTTTCCACTACAGCGACATTGGCGTCTGGGTCCCTGGGACCCGTCCTCCATTCAAATGTATTTTTCCACTACCGCGGTATCGGCCTTCGGATCTCTGGACCCGTCCTGCGTTGAATGTATTTTTCAACTACCGCGACACCGGCCTTGGGTCTCTGGGACCGTCCTGCATTCAAAGTAGTCCATTTCTACCGCGGTATCGGTCTTGGGTCTCTTGGACCCGACTCGCATTGAATGTAATTTTCCACTACAGCGACATTGGCGTCTGGGTCCCTGGGACCCGTCCTCCATTCAAATGTATTTTTCCACTACCGCGGTGTCGGTCTTCGGGTCTCTTGGACCCGACTCGCATTTGAATGTAATTTTCCACTACAGCGACATTGGCGTCTGGGTCCCTGGGACCCGTCCTCCATTCAAATGTATTTTTCCACTACCGCGGTGTCGGCCTTCGGGTCTCTTGGACCCGACTCGCATTGAATGTAATTTTCCACTACAGCGACATTGGCGTCTGGGTCCCTGGGACCCGTCCTCCATTCAAATGTATTTTTCCACTACCGCGACACCGGCCTTCGGGTCTCTTGGACCCGACTCGCATTTGAATGTAATTTTCCACTACAGCGACATTGGCGTCTGGGTCCCTGGGACCCGTCCTCCATTCAAATGTATTTTTCCACTACCGCGACACCGGCCTTGGGTCTCTTGGACCCGACTCGCATTGAATGTAATTTTCCACTACAGCGACATTGGCGTCTGGGTCCCTGGGACCCGTCCTCCATTCAAATGTATTTTTCCACTACCGCGACACCGGCCTTCGGGTCTCTTGGACCCGACTCGCATTTGAATGTAATTTTCCACTACAGCGACATTGGCGTCTGGGTCCCTGGGACCCGTCCTCCATTCAAATGTATTTTTCCACTACCGTGGCGTCGGTCTTCGGGTCTCTTGGACCCGACTCGCATTGAATGTAATTTTCCACTACAGCGACATTGGCGTCTGGGTCCCTGGGACCCGTCCTCCATTCAAATGTATTTTTCCACTACCGCGACACCGGCCTTCGGGTCTCTTGGACCCGACTCGCATTTGAATGTAATTTTCCACTACAGCGACATTGGCGTCTGGGTCCCTGGGACCCGTCCTCCATTCAAATGTATTTTTCCACTACCGCGGCGTCGGTCTTCGGGTCTCTTGGACCCGACTCGCATTTGAATGTAATTTTCCACTACAGCGACATTGGCGTCTGGGTCCCTGGGACCCGTCCTCCATTCAAATGTATTTTTCCACTACCGCGGAGTCGGCCTTCGGGTCTCTTGGACCCGTGCTGCATTCGACTGTGTATTTCCACTACCGCGGTGTCGGCCTTCGGGTCTCTGCGACCCGTCTCGCATTCGACTGTATATTTCCACTACCGCGGTATCGGCCTTCGGCTCTCTGAGACCCGTCCTGCATTGAATGTATTTTTCAACTACAGCGACACCGGCCTTGGGTCTCTGGGACCGTCCTGCATTCAAAGTAGTCCACTTCTACCGCGGTATCGGTCTTCGGGTCTCTTGGACCCGACTCGCATTGAATGTAATTTTCCACTACAGCGACATTGGCGTCTGGGTCCCTGGGACCCGTCCTCCATTCAAATGTATTTTTCCACTACCGCGACACGGCCTTCGGGTCTCTTGGACCCGTGCTTGCATTCGACTGTGTATTTCCACTACGCGGTGTCGGCCTTGGGTCTCTGGGACCCGTCTCGCATTCGACTGTATATTTCCACTACCGCGGTATCGGCCTTCGGATCTCTGAGACCCGTCCTGCGTTGAATGTATTTTTCAACTGCGACACCGGCCTTGGGTCTCTGGGACCGTCCTGCATTCAAAGTAGTCCACTTCTACCGCGGTATCGGTCTTGGTCTCTTGGACCCGACTCGCATTGAATGTAATTTTCCACTACAGCGACATTGGCGTCTGGGTCCCTGGGACCCGTCCTCCATTCAAATGTATTTTTCCACTACGCGACACGGCCTTCGGGTCTCTTGGACCCGTGCTTCATTCGACTGTGTATTTCCACTACCGCGGTGTCGGCCTTCGGGTCTCTGCGACCCGTCTCGCATTCGACTGTATATTTTCACTACCGCGGTATCGGCCTTCGGGTCTCTGGGACCCGTCCTTCATTCGAATGTATTTTTCAACTGCCGCGACACCGGCCTTCGGGTCTCTGGGACCGTCCTGCATTCGAAAGTAGTTCACTTCTACCGCGGTATCGGTCTTCGGGTCTCTTGGACCCGACTCGCATTTGAATGTAATTTTCCACTACAGCGACATTGGCGTCTGGGTCCCTGGGACCCGTCCTCCATTCAAATGTATTTTTCCACTAACGCGGTATCGGTCTTCGGGTCTCTTGGACCCGACTCGCATTTGAATGTAATTTTCCACTACAGCGACATTGGCGTCTGGGTCCCTGGGACCCGTCCTCCATTCAAATGTATTTTTCCACTACCGCGACACCGGCCTTGGTCTCTTGGACCCGTCTCGCATCGAATGTATTTTTCAACTACCGCGACACGGCCTTGGGTCTCTGAGACCCGTCCTGCATTCGACTGTATATTTCCACTACCGCTGTATCGGCATTTGGGTCTCTGCGACCCGTCCAGCATTCGAATGTATTTTTCAACTACGCGACACCGGCCTTCGGGTCTCTGGGACTCGTCCTGCATTCGAAGGTATTTCACTTCTACCGCGGTATCGGCCTTCGGGTCTCTGGGACCCGTACTCCATTCAAATGTATTTTTCCACTACCGCGGTGTCGGTGTTCGGGTCTCTTGGACCCGACTCGCATTTGAATGTAATTTTCCAGTACAGCGACATTGGCGTCTGGGTCTCTGGGACCCGTCCTTCATTCGAATGTATTTTTCCACTACCGCGGTGTCGGCCTTCGGGTCTCTGCGACCCGTCTCGCATTCGACTGTATATTTCCACTACCGCGGTATCGGCCTTCGGATCTCTGAGACCCGTCCTGCATTCGAATGTATTTTTCAACTACCGCGACACGGCCTTGGGTCTCTGGGACCGTCCTGCATTAAAGTAGTTCACTTCTACCGCGGTATCGGTCTTGGGTCTCTTGGACCCGACTCTGCATTGAATGTAATTTTCCACTACAGCGACATTGGCGTCTGGGTCCCTGGGACCCGTCCTCCATTCAAATGTATTTTCCACTACCGCGGTATCGGTCTTCGGGTCTCTTGGACCCGACTCGCATTGAATGTAATTTTCCACTACAGCGACATTGGCGTCTGGGTCCCTGGGACCCGTCCTCCATTCAAATGTATTTTTCCACTACCGCGACACCGGCCTTGGGTCTCTTGGACCCGTCTCGCATTCGAATGTATTTTCAACTACGCGACACGGCCTTGGGTCTCTGAGACCCGTCCTGCATTCGACTGTATATTTCCACTACCGCTGTATCGGCATTTGGGTCTCTGGACCCGTCCAGCATTCGAATGTATTTTTCAACTACGCGACACCGGCCTTCGGGTCTCTGGGACTCGTCCTGCATTCGAAGGTATTTCACTTCTACCGCGTATCGGCCTTTGGGTCTCTGGGACCCGTACTCCATTCAAATGTATTTTTCCACTACGCGGTGTAGGTGTTCGGTCTCTGGACCCGACTCGCATTGAATGTAATTTTCCAGTACAGCGACATTGGCGTCTGGGTCTCTGGGACCCGTCCTTCATTCGAATGTATTTTTCCACTACCGCGGAGTCGGCTCGGTCTCTGCGACCCGTCTCGCATTCGACTGTATATTTCCACTACCGGTATCGGCCTCGGATCTCTGAGACCCGTCCTGCATTCGAATGTATTTTTCAACTACGCGACACCGGCCTTGGGTCTCTGGGACCGTCCTGCATTCGAAAGTAGTTCACTTCTACCGCGGTATCGGTCTTCGGGTCTCTTGGACCCGACTCGCATTTGAATGTAATTTTCCACTACAGCGACATTGGCGTCTGGGTCCCTGGGACCCGTCCTCCATTCAAATGTATTTTTCCACTACCGCGTATCGGTCTTGGGTCTCTTGGACCCGACTCGCATTTGAATGTAATTTTCCACTACAGCGACATTGGCGTCTGGGTCCCTGGGACCCGTCCTCCATTCAAATGTATTTTTCCACTACCGCGACACCGGCCTTCGGGTCTCTTGGACCCGTCTCGCATTCGAATGTATTTTTCAACTACCGCGACACCGGCCTTCGGGTCTCTGAGACCCGTCCTGCATTCGACTGTATATTTCCACTACCGCTGTATCGGCATTTGGGTCTCTGCGACCCGTCCAGCATTCGAATGTATTTTTCAACTACGCGACACCGGCCTTCGGGTCTCTGGGACTCGTCCTGCATTCGAAGGTATTTCACTTCTACCGCGGTATCGGCCTTTGGGTCTCTGGGACCCGTACTCCATTCAAATGTATTTTTCCACTACCGCGGTGTAGGTGTTCGGGTCTCTTGGACCCGACTCGCATTTGAATGTAATTTTCCAGTACAGCGACATTGGCGTCTGGGTCTCTGGGACCCGTCCTTCATTCGAATGTATTTTTCCACTACCGCGGAGTCGGCCTTCGGGTCTCTGGGACCCGTGTTGCATTCGACTGTGTATTTCCACTACCGCGGTGTCGGCCTCCGGGTCTCTGCGACCCGTCTCGCATTCGACTGTATATTTCCACTACCGCGGTATCGGCCTTTGGATCTCTGAGACCCGTCCTGCATTCGAATGTATTTTTCAACTACCGCGACACCGGCCTTCGGGTCTCTGGGACCGTCCTGCATTCGAAAGTAGTTCACTTCTACCGCGGTATCGGTCTTCGGGTCTCTTGGACCCGACTCGCATTTGAATGTAATTTTCCAGTACAGCGACATTGGCGTCTGGGTCTCTGGGACCCGTCCTTCATTCAAATGTATTTTTCCACTACCGCGGAGTCGGCCTTCGGGTCTCTGGGACCCGTGCTGCATTCGACTGTGTATTTCCACTACCGCGGTGTCGGCCTTCGGGTCTCTGAGACTCGTCCTGCATTCGACTGTATATTTCCACTACCGCTGTATCGGCATTCGGGTCTCTGCGACCCGTCCAGCATTCAAATGTATTTTTCAACTACCCGCGCGGCCTTCGGGTCTCTGGGACCCGTCCTGCATCGAAAGTATTTCACTTCTACCGCTATCGGCCTTCGGGTCTCTGGGACCCGTACTCCATTCAAATGTATTTTTCCACTACCGCGGAGTCGGCCTTCGGGTCTCTGCGACCCGTCTCGCATTCGACTGTATATTTCCACTACCGCGGTATCGGCCTTCGGGTCTCTGAGACCCGTCCTGCATTCGAATGTATTTTTCAACTGCACGCGACGGCCTTCGGGTCTCTGGGACCCGTCCTCCATTCAAATGTATTTTGCAACTACCGCCACGCCGGCCTTCGGGTCTCTGGGACCCGTCCTGCATTCAAATGTATATTTCCACTACGGCGGTGTCGGTCTTTGGGTCTCTTGGACCCGTCTCGCATTCGACTGTATATTTCCACTACCGCGATATCGGCCTTCGGGTCTCTGAGACCCGTCCTGCATTGGACTGTATATTTCCACTACCGCTGTATCGGCATTTGGGTCTCTGCGACCCGTCCAGCATTCGAATGTATTTTTCAACTACGCGACACCGGCCTTCGGGTCTCTGGGACTCGTCCTGCATTCGAAAGTATTTCACTTCTACCGCGGTATCGGCCTTCGGGTCTCTGCGACCCGTCTCGCATTCGACTGTATATTTCCACTACCGCGGTATCGGCCTTCGGGTCTCGGAGACCCGTCCTGCATTCGAATGTATTTTGCAACTACCGCGACGCCTTCGGGTCTCTGGGACCCGTCCTGCATTCAAATGTATATTTCCACTACGGCGGTGTCGGTCTTCGGGTCTCTTGGACCCGACTCGCATTTGAATGTAATTTTCCACTACAGCGACATTGGCGTCTGGGTCTCTGGGACCCGTCCTCCATTCAAATGTATTTTTCCACTACCGCGACACCGGCCTTCGGGCCTCTGGGACCCGTCCTGCATTTGAAAGTATTTCACTTCTACCGCGGTATCGGCCTTCGGGTCTCTGGGACCCGTCCTTCATTCAAATGTATTTTTCCACTACCGCTGTGTGGTCTGGGTCTCTTGGACCCGACTCGCATTTGAATGTAATTTTCCAGTACAGCGACATTGGCGTCTGGGTCTCTGGGACCCGTCCTTCATTCAAATGTATTTTTCCGCTACCGCGGAGTCGGCCTTCGGGTCTCTGGGACCCGTGCTGCATTCGACTGTGTATTTCCACTACCGCGGTGTCGGCCTTTGGGTCTCTGCGACCCGTCTCGCATTCGACTGTGTATTTCCACTACCGCGGTGTCGGCCTTCGGGTCTCTGCGACCCGTCTCGCATTCGACTGTATATTTCCACTACCGCGGTATCGGCCTTCGGACCTCTGAGACCCGTCCTGCATTCGAATGTATTTTTCGACTACCGCGACACGGCCTTCGGTCTCTGGGACCGTCCTGCATTCGAAAGTAGTTCACTTCTACGCGGTATCGGTCTTCGGGTCTCTTGGACCCGACTCGCATTTGAATGTAATTTTCCAGTACAGCGACATTGGCGTCTGGGTCTCTGGGACCCGTCCTTCATTCAAATGTATTTTTCCACTACCGCGGAGTCGGCCTTGGTCTCTGGGACCCGTGCTGCATTCGACTGTGTATTTCCACTACCGCGGTGTCGGCCTTGGGTCTCTGCGACCCGCCTCGCATTCGACTGTATATTTCCACTACCGCGGTATCGGCCTTGGGTCTCTGAGACCCGTACTCATTCAAATGTATTTTTCCACTACCGCGAGTCGGCCTTCGGTCTCTGGGACCCGTGCTGCATTCGACTGTGTATTTCCACTACCGCGGTGTCGGCCTTCGGTCTCTGCGACCCGTCTCGCATTCGACTGTATATTTCCACTACCGCGGTATCGGCCTTCGGGTCTCTGAGACCCGTCCTGCATTCGACTGTATATTTCCACTACCGCTGTATCGGCATTTGGGTCTCTGCGACCCGTCCAGCATTCGGATGTATTTTTCAACTACCGCGACACCGGCCTTCGGGTCTCTGGGACTCGTCCTGCATTCGAAAGTATTTCACTTCTACCGCGTATCGGCCTTCGGTCTCTGAGACCCGTCCTGCATTCGACTGTATATTGCCACTACCGCTGATCGGCATTCGGGTCTCTGCGACCCGTCCAGCATTCGAATGTATTTTTCAACTACGCGACACCGGCCTTCGGGTCTCTGGGACCCGTGCTGCATTCGACTGTATATTTCCACTACCGCGACACTGGCGTCTGGGTCTCTGGGACCCGTTCTGCATTTGACTGTATATTTCCACTACCGCGACACTGGCGTCTGGGTCTCTGGGACCCGTGCTCCATTCAAATGTATTTTTCCACTACCGCGGTATCGGCCTTCGGGTCTCTGGGACCCGTCCTGCATTCGACTGTATATTTCCACTACCGCGGTGTCGGCCTTCGGGTCTCTGCGACCCGTCCTGCCTTCGACTGTATATTTCCACTACCGCGGTGTCGGCCTTCGGTCTCTGCGACCCGCCTCGCATTTGACTGTATATTTTCACTACGCGGTATCGGCCTTCGGGTCTCTGGGACCCGTCCTTCATTCGAATGTATTTTGTGTTGTATTGTATGAAAGGGGGAAATAAAATAAAGATAAAAGAAGCTTGACCTCGGTCTACTAAATATATTTATCAAACACTGAGAGATGCAGAGACACAGATAGACACACACACACACACACACACACACACACACACACACACATATTTACAGTATGAACTGCAGACACATTTGTCTCGTCTTCTTTCTGTTGTCATCTTACGTCGTATTGTTTTGGACCTGTGCACTGGTGCGACGTCAGCATGGCCCGCGCTTGACTCTGGAATTGAAGCTGCATCGGGTTATCGTCAGCGGGCCCGCTCGCAATGTCCCCGCTGAAGTACACGACGAGAAGAAGACCAAGACGCACAAGAGGCCCGCAACGCACACAACCACCACCGTGACTCTGACGGCGCCGTGTGCGCGCCAGAAGAGGACCGGAACAGGACCGTTGCTGCGGCAGAGCGAAGGAGAAGACGACGAATACGATGACCGAGGCCAAGACGATGTTGAAGTTGAACAAGGAGGAGAACGTGGAGAAAGTGGGCAACAAAGGCCAGATGAAGAATATGAAGAAGAAGAAGAAGAAGAAGAAGAAGAAGAAGAAGAAGAGGGAGAGGATGAAGAGGAAGAGGGAAGAGGGTAGTGAAGACGGGAGTACAATGAGATTAGCGAAGACGAGGGTAGAGAAGACGAGGGTAGCGAAGGCGAGGAGTACGATGAGGTCGGAGAAGACGAGGGTAGTGAAAGCGAGGAGTACGATGAGGTTAGAGAAGACGAGGCTAGAGAAGACGAGGTAGCGAAGGCGAGGAGTACGATGAGGTCGGAGAAGACGAGGGTAGCGGCGAGGAGTACGATGAGGTTAGAGAAGACGAGGCTAGAGAAGACGGGGTAGTGACGACGAGGAGCACGTTGAGGATGGCGACAGGGAAATGTTTTTGTCAAAAGACGGCAAAATAGAATGGTCTCGAAAACTTATCATCCCAGCGGCCCCGAGCTCTCGCCGTTCCACCGAAAAGACGCAGATGAACAAGGCCGAGGCCGAAAGACCGAGACGGCCGGCGCTTCCGCTTCCGCTCCGATACCACCGAGCCGGGACCCACAGCGTACGCAGCGGAGCGCCCGCGACATACTCTCTGCGTTCCAGCTGTTTGTCACGCAGCGAATAGAGAAAACGGTACTGGCCGCGACCAACCTCGAGGGCCGCAGGCGATACGGCAAAGCCGGCGAGTGGAAAGCGATGGACGCCACGGACCTGCGAGCCTACCTCGGGCTTCTGATCCTCGCGGGCGTGTACAGGTCCCGCAACGAGGCCTTGGAGAGCCTGTGGCACGAGGAGAGCGGCAGGGCCATTTTCCGCGCCACGATGCCGGTCAAACGGTTCCACGCCTACTCGAGACTGCTGCGTTTCGACGACCGCGAGTCGAGAGCCGCCAGACTGGCCTCGGACAAACTGGCGGCCGTACGAGACGTGTGGACGCGTGGACGCGCGGCTGCCTCGCCTACGACCCGGCCCCGACGTGACTGTGGACGAGCAGCTGGTTCCCTTTCGAGGTGGGCTGTCTTTGCTGTGTGGGTTCTTCTCACCGTTGTGCCCATTGTACCCATTGTAATTTTATGTGTGTGTGTGTGTCTGTGTGTGTGTGTGTGTGTGTGTGTGTGTGTGTGTGTGTGTGTGTGTGCGTGTGTCTCTGTGTGTGTGTGTGCGTGCGTGTGTGTGTTTGTGTGTGTGTGTGTGTGTGTATGTCTGTGTGTCTGTGTGTGTGTGTATGTCTGTGTACATCGCAAAATACAGCAAGGCAGTTGACGTGAAATTATACACGTGAGGGTCCCGGGGACCCGGAGCACAACGTGAGTGTAGTAGAAAAGTCAATACGCTGGACAAGTCCCCGTGACGCAACGTACAATACAAGGGTAAAGTGTGGCAACAAATGTGGAAAAATACTAACTGAAACAAACTAAAATGTATGTGTGTGTGTATGTCTGTGTGTCTGTGTGTGTGTGTGTGCGTGTGTCTGTCTCTGTGCGTCTGTGTGTGTGTGTGTGTGTGTGTCTGTCTGTGTGTGTCTGTGTGTGTGTGTGTGTGTGTGTGTGTGTGTGTGTGTGTGTCTGTCTGTGTCTGTGTGCGTGTGTGCGTGTGTCTGTCTCTGTGCGTCTGTGTGTGTGTGTGTCTGTGTGTCTGTGTGTGTCTGTCTCTGTGCGTCTGTGTGTCTGTCTCTGTGCGTCTATGTGTGTGTGTGTGTGTGTGTGTGCGTGCGTGCGTGCGTGCGTGCGTGCGTGCATGCGTGCATGCGTGCGTGTGTTTGTAATCTTTTCCCAAGGTCGATGCGCCTTCCGCCAGTACATGCCCAGCAAGCCCGCAAGGTACGGACTCAAGTCGTGGGTGGCCTGCGACGCCCGCTCCAGCTACGCGTGGAACATGCAGCTCTACACGGGCAAGCCCGTGAGCGGCGCACCCGAAAAGAATCTGGGCTCCCGCGTTTTGCTGGACGTGACCGAGGGCCTGAGGGGCCCACGCAACGTGACGTGCGACAACTTTTTCACCTCCTACGCGCTGGCCCAGCGGCTGCTCGCCGAGAGGCGCCTCACCGTGGTGGGCACGGTGCGCAAAAACAAGCCCGAGCTGCCGGGCGTTGCTCGCCACCAAGGGTCGTGGCGGTCTTTTCGTCCAAGTTCGCATTCACGCCACCGCCGCTCTGGTGTCCTACGTGCCCAAGAGGAACGGGAACGTGGTGCTGCTGAGCACGCTGCACACGGGAGACGAGCGGGTGAGCGCCGACAGGCAAGCCAAACCCGACATCATCCTTCACTACAACCGCACCAAGGGCGGCGTGGACAACCTGGACAAGCTGCCGGCACGCACAGCTGCCGCAGGAAGACCCCGCTGGCCTCGCCCTGTTCCACAACATTCTCGACGTGTCCGCATACAACGCCTTTGTGCTGTGGCGAGAGCTCAGGCCCGAGTGGATGCGCGGCAAGCTCAACAGGAGGAGGGTGTTTCTCGAACAGCTGGGAAGGGCGCTTGTGACTCCGCTCATCGAGACGACGGCGTCTGCCTCGCACGGAGGCCTCCGCCGCCTCGTCAAAGCCGTGGCGGCGAGGTCCGCGGAGGCGGCGAGGTCCGCGCAGGCGGCGAGGTCTGCGGCGACCGGAGCTGGCGTTCGCGAGGCCGAGAGAACCGAGACGACTGTGGCGACGGCGACGAGGGTGCCAGCCCAACCGAGAGCGCAGAGAGTGCCCGGCAAGAGGAAGAGATGTCAGCTCTGTCCAAAGCCCACGGATCGCAAAACACACACGTGTGCGGCTGCTGCGAGAGATACATCTGCGGGAGCTGCACGCGGGCCTACTGCGCTGAATGCGTGAGACCGTAGCCTCTTGGGGTCGTGGGTAGCGGCGCCGGGTTGGACGTCGATGTTACGCTGCAAGAAAAAAGAACGTGTGTCGGGAGTCGCGTTCGCAAAGACGACGAGAAACTGAAATGAATTGAAATGAACCTTGACTCTATTTTGAATAAAATTAAAACACTTTGGGATTATTGTGCTGTGTGAAATGTGAGTAGACAAATATTTACAGTGTAAGCTTGCGAAAAAATGAAATACAAAAATACATCGCAAAATACAGCAAGGCAGTTGACGTGAAATTATACACGTGAGGGTCCGGGGACCCGGAGCACAACGTGAGTGTAGTAGAAAAGTCAATACGCTGGACAAGTCCCCGTGACGCAACGCGTACAATACAAGGGTAAAGTGTGGCAACAAATGTGGAAAAATACTAACTGAAACAAACTAAAATGTACCTTGAATCTCTTCTGAATAAAAACCTTTTTGGATACTTGTGCTGTGTGAGATGAAAAGAGTAGAAAAGTATATACAATATAAGTTAGTCAGAAATAAAATAAAATAAAATAAAATAAAATAAAATAAACCAGGCCAGTTGATGTGAAATTATACACATGAAGTCGCGGGGACCCGGAGCACAACTCGAGTGTAGTAGAAAGGTCAATAAACTGAACAGGTCCCCGTGACATGAAGGACAATACAAGGGTTAAGATAAAATACCACATAATTATGAATAGGTATGTTGTAGGAATCAAACCTCAACAAGAGGGATATAGTAGCAATAATAAAGTGTCCACAGCATTAAGGATATTAAAACTACTCTACAATTTTGTTTTGATTTCTGCAGAAACATAACCCTTAAGGTAAGCTGAGGCTAAAAAGAGACCAAAACCAGTGTTTGAATGGATATTATAGAGTTCAACCAGCAAGAGGGAAAGAAATGCTGTTTTATAATAATGAGTGATATTCACCAAATTAGTATTGATAAAAGAAAAGATAATGTTTTTGGAGTTCTGTTTTGTCCCACACAGTGCCTCGTTGTGTCAGAGTCAGGTCCATCTCGCTCCTCCAGCTACAGGACCAGTGACAAACTGTACCAGAAGACCGACAACAACAATCACAGCACCTCAGACCACAGCACAGCTAGAGACGATAAAGGTTCATGGTCTGGCTGTGATTCTTGGCCCAAAGTGACATGAAAAAGTGGACCTGGGCTAAACGTTTGATAGTGATCTCAATATCTGGAAATGTGCTGTGCCTGATCGGAGAGCAAGCAGTGGGGTCCACATGCCCTAGCCAGGGTGAGAGCTCTGGAGGGGTCAACCATGTGGCCCTGAGGACTGCTTCACCATAAACAAAGACACTGAGGTACAGACCAACGATCAGCAGATGGACTGAGAAGGAGAAGGGGGGGAGCGAGAGACCGTCCTGATCTGGTACATCAGACGCACATGTGAAGGGAAGTTTGCACTTACAGACTCACATTCTGAAAACACACATACAATACTGGGAAAAATTTATATTTTAGAATTACTTATTCTTACTCTACAAATAAGGTTAAGTTCATGTAAACAAAATGTATGAAGGGTTAAGACATGCCTCAAAGATATAAGCAATTTGGTATGGAATATTACATTTTGTAGGGTCTTATAAATTTTGTAACGTTTGCATTAAATTTCCTGTTATAGTTTCAAGCAAGATCGGTGGCAACTATATTAATTCAGATGGATTAAACATAGTCCTCATATGTTAAAAGATGATTTGGTAGGGATAGATCAGGTTTTGCAAAGTACTGTGATTTAATATGTTGATGACATTATGATCTGTTCATAGGATGAGTAAAATTTAGGTAATGATCTCACAGATTAAGAACAAAAAGGGGGAGTGTAAAACTCAATGAATAATGCTGGGACGCTTGTCATTTTCGTTTTGTTCACTGAATAGGTACTCCATAAAGGTGGTCTCACAAGTGTGAGACCAAAAGGGGGACTGTTGGAATTTAAAATGTTATATGTGTTTAAACATTGTGTGATTTGCATTATACATTCAAGCCAAAACGCAAAAGCATTATTTCAACATATAACCCAGCTCTACTAAATGTGTCAGAAGCAGGATAGATGGTTAGGGACACATCCTGTGTCTGGTTGTGGTCCCCGTTTACTGCTCAACTAACAGTACAGCAGGTCATGTTATTCTTTGCTCTGCAAGTCCTGATAGGGTCATAAATAGGGATGAGCCGATACTCGGCTGAAACGAGTATCCGGTACGGATAAAGCACTTTTGCCGAATACAAGTATTATACGAGTAATACGAGTCATTATTTGTACTCGGATTGGGTAGCGGACCGTGCGCCCGCCCGTACACACACGCTCTGCTCACTCACACAGAACAGCTCTCTCTCTCTCTCTCTCTCTCTCTCTCTCTCTCTCTCTCTCTCTCAGGTCTGCAGGTCTCTCTCTCTCTCTCTCTCTGAGGTCCGCGGGTCTTTTCCGTTAACGTTTAGGGTTTCTTCAGCTTGAGGTTTGTTTTTACTTCGGTTTGTAGTACTTACTTAACCAGTAGATTTCTGGTAACTAGGGGTGGGCGGATCGATCTAAATATCGATAGTATCGATGCCAACGCTGGTATTGGTATTTGATCGATACAACTGTAATTTAATCGATATTTTAATTTAGATATCTCTCCTCTACGTTCACTATACTTTGCTTGTGTCTTCCACCTTCCTGAGCAAACGCCGTTCTCATCTTGGCCCACATTGCTCCTCCTCCCCTTGTGCTCCTCTGCTGTGATTCGTTGTTGTGTCGTCACGTGACTCACTGACACAACGCGCAGAGGAGCAGCGAGACTGATAGCACATTGAATGAGAGATCAGGATGGCCGAGAGGAAGAGAAGTGTTGTGTGGAGCTATTTTACGGCACTAAAGGATAATACTGCAACTTGTGATACGTGTAAAAAGAGCATTCGATACTGTGGCAACACTACAAACCTATACAAACACTTAAAAACACATGACAAGGAAAATGCTGACAAAAACGAAGAAATGAGGAGGGAAATCAATCCACTTCCAGACCCCCGGCACAGAGACAGAGTTCATTGGGAGAGTCATTTCAGAGAGGCAGAGAATACCCAGGTAGCTTGTAAGAGTAGGCTAATATTATGTTAGTCATGTCATATCGCGTCTTGTGCATTAGTTAGTGTGATTGCTCAAGAATAAGACATCGCGAAGCTGAGAGCAACCTGACGAATTTTAATTAATTTAGACCTGGGTTGTATTCACTTATCCCGCGCGCAGAAAAAAGGGAGACATTTTTGTTATTCTTTATTTATTTATTTATTTATTAAAAAGGCTATAAACTTTGGTTTGTATTCATTCTACAGTGCCTAATAACTAATAATTTTGTGCACTTCAATACATTAATAAAAAAATTGCCTAAAGAATTGATCATTCATTCACCTCAGAAATAATGAAATGCTCTCCCCTACACAAAAGTATTTTTTTAAGTAAAAAGTATCGTATTGGTATCGGTATCGGCAATACGGATCCTATATGTATTTGGTATCGGATCAATACCAAATTTTGCAGTATCGCCCACCACTATTAGCTATGTGTCAGTTGAGAAGCCAGTCAAAGGGTGCTGCAGTTGCTTAGCAACGGTGCACAGATCCAGCCATTGGTTGGCTGTGCTGGGTTTTGACCTATGACATCAGATTCTAAAATGGCTTTGATCCTTTTTGATGTGATGCGTGACAACTTTCTTTAGCATATAGACCCCTATAAGTTAAAGTCACTCCTATTTCTGTCTGTAGAGTTGAAGCAAGGTTATTTTGAGACCAGATCATAATTTAATACAACACAAATCTGAAAAATCTGTAGGCTACTAAATACCTCTTTCGATACCACTGCAAGAAGAGCAAGAGTCCTTGAAACACAAAACAGGATTTTTTTAATCTCACACAGTGCTGGTACAGAAAAAGTCAACCAATACAGTTGATTTGAACACTTATCATGTCTGGACCAGAAATATCACAGACAGAGGACATGCCTGAGGTTACAGGAGGTACTGTTCGCCCACTGATTGAATCCTTTTTTAAAAGGATAACACCGGAACAGTGGGGAAGGAGCGTAAAAAAGGGTCAGAGGACATGAGGAATGTGAGTGTGAATGCACTTATACCACTTCATATAGCACACAGCCATCTGGAAATATGGAGCATTGCCAGTTTCTGCAATGGACCGTTGTAAATATGTAAATCTATTTCACTAGACTTTAATCTACTAGTAACCCTAGCTCTGACTTCAGGTCACATGGTTGGTTAGTAGAATCTTCTTTTAAATAGTTTTACTTTTTTTACTGTTGCATAAGTTGTTTTTACCAACCTTATTCCGTTTGTCTTCAACTTTATCTTGAATATTTCTTTAAAGCACAATGTAGTACAATATGAATGCGTTATGTATTGTTGATCCTAAATTGTTCTGATGATGACCAAGGATGAGGATGAGACCCAGCCCAAATAGGAGGTGAAGGAGGTAAGTGTGCTGAACAGCTGGCAGCATTGGGAAGGGTTCACACCGTTTGACCGATTGAAAATGTTGCTGTCTTAAAATAAAATTCCTCTCTTCCATCAATCTGATGTTCTTTGGTCCGACTTGTGCTCCCAGCAGAAATAACGTCAAATATTCTTTATAATAGTGGTGAAAATATATGAAGTTGAATATTTTGTTTCATTTATATTGTTGTTGTGTACCAGCAAACATAGGAGACTAAAGAGGAGACGAGGCTTCTGCTGATGACAAGGTCAGAAGGTGTGATGATGCTAGTGATGACATCAGTGAAAACCAACTTTGATGAATCATGATACTTTTTTACTGGTGATGTTGAGTCAGCACTGTGCTTTAAATGTTTGTGCTCATCAGAGTAAAAGCTTTGATATGTGTTCATCAACTTCCAAGTTGGCTACTTTACAGCATTGTGTTTAATATTTATGTAGTTGTAAAGTCAATCGACAATCAAAGGACAGAAAATGAAAACCATGAGCGCTGCAGCTTTGCAGAGCTGTCCTTGAGCTTCTAGTTCAGTGATAACTTTTTGTGACAATTTGAGTTCCAGGTTAAACATAACTAACCATTTGCTGCCTCTAAACGCCAGCCCACGCTTTTATTTCCCTCATTGTGGTCCAGAAGGGTAATAAATAGGCTTTACAAAACAGTAGATGATTGGCAGTTTTAACTTTGGTCTGTGCTGTTTTAAAATGATGTATCATGATGATTAATCTCACATCTCATGTCTGCTGCAATGCTGTAGCTGTTATATCACGCTTAACAATGCTGTTGCTTTAGCAGCTCACCACTCAGCCTCCTGCCACAGCCTCGCTGTCTCGCAGTCTGCTGCTCTGGTCTCGACCACTGGTGCAACGACTTTGTTGATCGGCCAAGCCGAGTGTGCCAGGAGCCCCCAGAGCCCATTGATGTGCCCACCAGTCGCTGGCTGCTGACCGTCTATGGCAGGGACATCCTCTCCCGCCTGGACCATATCAAGGCCAGCATCACCTCCACATTTGGCTCCATCTTAAAGATGGACTCACCCAAACAGGTAATAAATAATCTGTGTACTTCCCCTTTTCCTCTTCCCCTTTTTATCTGCCGCTTCACCTTTTGGTTGGTGCGACAATCCGCTGAGGATTTATTCTTATCATCAGTGTCTGACTTGGAGCGTTCCTCAGCCTTCCACCAGGAGATAGACTGGATCAGCTCGTCGATATTGCTAGAGGTCCGATCCAGTGTATCTAAGACGACTATGCTGGCTATTTCAGAGATTACTGAGATGATCAATAAAGTTGAGGAGACAGTCTTCTCGCTTCCCCAGCTGGAGGGTCTGGAGGTAGAATCTGTCTCTCTGTTTTTGAAATGTTTTGCCTCATTCTTCAATTTATCTGGATCCAGAGGGCTTTGTTTGGCATTTATATTCTGTTGGAAAAAGACATACAGCGGCAAAGTGTAAGATACAGGTACTACTAGTACTAGTGTTGCCACAAAGCACCTGTGGAGCAATGTACATGTATAATATAATGTGAGCAGGGAATAATAAAATGTTTTTATGGTTTCATTTCTACCTTCTAATACTTTTCACAATGGTATAATCTCATGAACATTGCTTTTGGGGTTCTTGGACTATTTAGCTCATCTATTTTAGGAAAATTCCTAATAAAAATAACCAGTACTTGTAGCTGTGAAATTAACATTGTGCTGCAAAAATCAAAGATTAATTTCTTAAATTTAGTTGAGTGGGTTAGAAGTAAAAGCAGCCAAAAATACTCAAGTAAAGAATAATTTATACCTCTTTCTGTTGAGACATCTTCAGTTTTTCGTTCTTCTGCTTGTTGCCCTTGCAAGTGATGAGTTTGAAGTGAAAAGTTTTTCTTTTGTGGTTGAAATGTTCACAGTTCAAAGTCCAGGACTGAAGTGAGGTGAGATTATGTGCATGAACCTGGGAAGTGGAACTGTGATGATGTCACAAAGAAATTCTGTTCTACTTCATTATTACACACACACACACACACACACACACACACACACACACACACACACACACACACACACACACACACACACACACACACACACACACACACTTTACCTAGTAAATAAACACATAATACATAGTTTATAACACATTATAATGTACATTATAATGTATAATGTATTAAGACATATTTTACATGAACTGTGTTATATTTTATTGGCTGTTTATATACCAGCATGCATTCATTTGTTCACACACACACACACACACACACACACACACACACACAGGGGCAGAGGGAGTCCATACTCATACTGTCATTACTTCAGTGAAATAATCCCAAAACAAGACAACTGACAAAGTCCACAAATATTTAACATGTTGCTTTGTTTGCTAATATCAAATTGCCTCTCAAGAACAGTCCTCAGCGTTCCCTCCATCTTGTTAATAGCTGCACATTGTTCACTGAAAGTAATGCATAACATGTTAAGATGAGCTGTGAATTAATATTATTTCAACATGAAACATTTATCTTGATCACTATCATTAATTGTAAGCCAAGCAGAAATAAGTTCCTGTATGGTTAGTGACCTATAGGACTTTCAGAGGACACTTTGGGAATCCCTTCACAGCAACAGAAGTGATGCTGATGTGCTTTCTGTCTACAGCGCCATCTGCTGGTCCAGACTCTGAATATCTCAAGAGTGTATGGCTGCAGCCTGGAGCGTCCCATGTCATGCCGTCCCGTCTCATGCCATCCCGCCAGGTGCCACCCCTAAGCTTTAATTTTTCAAAAGAAAAGCTTGCATTTGGAGTAACATAAGCTCGCTTCAACTATCATACTATGAATAAAATACTTAAATATCTTTCTGTCTATAAAATAAATGCAGATTTAAGGCAAAATAAAAAAATCCTGGTGCCATCCCACCTGGTGCCATCCCAGAGCTTCTACTTTTCAAGATAAAATACTTTAAAAAATATCTCTCTTAGCCCAATTTTCAAAGTAAAAGCTTGCGTCAGCTATCATGCTAATGAATAAAGTACTTGAAATATTTGGTGTTTTAACATTTTCCGACTATAGGTCCCGTTGCCGGGACCATTTGAGAAAATGTTTTCTTCACTCATAAATTGCAAGCATTAAATCTTCATAAACACGCTCATGCAGCACATCATTTGAAAGCTTAAAGTCTCATGATTCCATTAAGCCCACACACAAAACATAAGGTGACTTACAGCGGATATAATCATGTTATGAAGTAAAGAAACACAGAAAGATTTGAGTCTAAGTCGAGTGTGTTTTCCTACCTGTTTCCTTGTGACTTTATTCACAGCGGTGAAAGATCGCCAAAACTTTTTTTCCTACATCGCCAACAGTCCAAGGTATTAGAATGTCCAAGCCATGTAATCCAAAATTAGCTGGTCCCCTCACAATCTTGTAGTTTCTGGCCGAGTTTCGACGAGAAATTTAGATAGTTCATAATTTCTGCGTTTTGATCGCTTGTATCGTCTCCTCGGCGCGGTACAAAGTAGCTCTGCCCCCGTCAGAAACTATGAAGCACGAGCTTTGAGTGAACTTTGTTGCCGGCCAATCCGTCTCCTGTAACCCGAGCTGTCCCTTATGGAACCCAATCATGTCGCAGGATTCGGAGGGCAGCCACGACGAATTGATTGATACCAAACTTGACCAGAAAAGTTTAACCCTGTGATGGCTCCAGCTGTGTCAAAGTAAAATATTGCCTTCTTATGGCATTTCACCATTTCATCAAATTATAATTACTTGTTTCTATAAATTTATGTATGTAGTTATTTCAAGTATGTGTGAGTGATGTGGATGTGTTTTTGTATTTGAGAAGTTTTGTATTTTGCACTTTTTGGGCTTTTCTAGAAATAAGAAATAAGAAAAACGCACAGACATATCTGTAGAAATAAATTCATATAAAATCCATTTTCTGAGTCATTTTCTTCTGGATTCTTTCTGTATTAAGTTGAGAAATGTGGCTTGGGTACTATTTTTGTATCTAGCCCATGTAATATGCTTACAGTAGTGTTTTTAATAATTTTACAGATGATTGACTTGGACAGAAATAGAAATTCTCTATTCTAACCTCTTTAGCTCTGTGTCAGTAAGACCTAGTGTCACACTGACACTAGAAACAAAAAATTGAGAGTGTTAGCTTCCCAATGACCTCAGGATCATCCCAGAGGGCCAAAGTATGGGAACTGTAGCAATTTTTTGGGGTAAAAATTTAGGTGAGAAAAGCATGTATTTTCAAGTGTTTCTAAAGAGGTTAATGCTTACAGTAGGCCTAGGCTAGATAATCAAAATCCTTGTGGAGAAAACGAATGGAATTCTGGTTTAGCTATGTGTCAGCCACAGGGTGCTGCAGTTGCCTAGCAACGGTGCTAAGCTGCAGCCATTGGTTGGCTGTGCTGGGTTTTGACCTATGACATCAGATTCTAAAATGGCTTTGATCCTTTTTGATGTGATGCGTGACAACTTTCTTTAGCATATAGACCCCTATAAGTTAAAGTCACTCCTATTTCTGTCTGTAGAGTTGAAGCAAGGTTATTTTGAGACCAGATCATAATTTGATACAACTGTCGAACGGAGGTTCAGTTGAAAACCCAAGAAACACAACGCTAAAGCTAAAGATATCTGTATTTTCTTGAAGTATAACTCACAGCTAAAATATATGTGTTTGTATTAAATATAACTCACAGCTAAAATATATATATATATATGCTTAAAGTGTGCTATGTAACCCATGATATATATTGTCTTGATGAAAGTATGAACTAAATATTAGAAACAGTTGAAACTTTATAATATTCGTTGGGTGTGACCTTTGGCACATTTTTAAGTGTGCTAAGGGTCACACTTACTGTCAGTGGAACTGGTCTGAACCTGTCCACTGCGGCGGCCACCTGCATGATTACGTAGTGGTGGTAATACCCTGTTGTCCAGAAGGGAGGGTTTTTAGCCTTGACTTTGAGTATAAATATGAGTTGATGTGGCCTCTCTCTTCAGCGCAAGCATACCCACTTATCGGGTTTTTTCTAGTCTCTGGTTTTGATACTCTTTGCTTTTAGGGCAGAAAGGGAAGGGATTATTTCTGTATTTTGCACCTGTTTTTTGATTAGTCACTAAATAATAAAACTACCTGAGCTTGTTGTGAGCTAGGAGACCAAAAGACTTGTATTCCTTGATTTTAGTCATTTAATTTCTCTCTCCCACACCTCGGCTTTCCTAGGGCAGAAGTTTCCCTCCCGTTAGGGCAGTTAAGACCCCACTTTAAAATGCTTAAAATATACAGGGGGACAAGAGCCCGTTAGTGGGGGACGTCTGGGGTAAAAATCTGAAAAGGCCTCTTGCCTCGTCTCCGGTTTTCCTGATCCAGGCCGGGGCCCTTTAAATTTAGCAAGGGTGTGTGTGTCTCTAGTAAAAAGAAACAAAACTGATTATTATTAGAAATAATAATAACTAATTGTCATGTCCTTTAATTCCCACATAAAGCAAATTTCAAGGATCGCCTTTATCACCTACGTAATATTGCAACAATCAGGAATATCCTGTCTAAAAATGATGCAGAAAAACTAGTCCATGCATTTGTTACTTCTAGGCTGGATACTTCTAGGCTGCTCGAAAAGTCCATAAAGACTCTTCAGCTGGTCCAGAATGCTGCAGCACGTGTTCTGACAGGAACCAGGAAAAGAGATCACATCTCTCCTGTTTTAGCTTCTCTGCATTGGCTTCCTGTAAAATCCAGAATAGAATTTAAAATCCTTCTTCTCACCTACAAAGCTCTTCATGGTCAGGCACCATCTTATCTTAAAGAGCTCATAGTACCTTACAACCTTACAAGAGCACTGCGCTCCCAGGATGCAGGGTTACTTGTGGTTCCTAGAGTCTCTAAAAGTAGAACGGGATCCCGAGCGTTCAGCTATCAGGCTCCTCTCCTGTGGAACCAGGTTCCAGTTTGGGTTCGGGAGGCAGACACCGTCCCCACATTTAAGAGTAGACTCAAGACTTTCCTCTTTGATAAAGCTCTTAGTTAGGGTATAGAATTGAATATTGTTAGGGAGTGAGGAGTCACAGCGTCCGCCTAACCCGGCCCACCTGCTTCTCGTCATAGTTGTCAGATCTATCATATAATCAATAATATAATAAAACTAGAGGGAGGCAAGGCGATCTGGTTGGGGAGAGTTCTAGCCTGACCAGGCTCCTCTCTTTACCCTGTCTCTCCTAGTTATGCTGTAATAGTTTAAGACTGCTGGGGGACTTCCTTTGTCACACTGGGCCTCTCTCCTCTATCTTTCTATCTTTCCATTTGTCTGCATCCATGTCCCAGAAATGCTTGTTACTAACCTAGCTCTGGGGTGTCATTCCCCGGAGTCCTTATGTTCTTTTCCCCCCAGCATGTTTCCTTGGATCAGGGAGGCTCCAAAATCATGGTAGCAGCTGTCGCCATGGTCCCGCTACACGTCCTGCGATGCCGTGTTCATCCTGCTACGTCCTGCTGTGCCTTGTAATGCCGCACAGTGCCCTGCTATGCCATGAACTACTACAAAGAACTACTACAAACTACTATTTTTTGTGACTGTTATTGCCACTCTTCATTCTAACCCCAACCGGTCGTCAGACACCGCCTACCAAGAGCCTGGGTCTGTCCGAGGTTTCTGCCTAAAAGGAAGTTTTCCTCACCACTGTTGCACTGTTGCTTGCTCTGGAGGAAACTACTAGAACTGTTGGGTCCTTGTAAATTATGGAGTGTGGTCTAGACCTAGTCTATCTGTAAAGTGTCTTGAGATAACTCTTGTTATGAATTGAAATTGAAAACTGATTGATGAAAAATGATTAATTCTCTCAATGTCTATATATATATATATATATATATATATATATATATATATATATATATGAGTCCTAGCACTCATGTACCACCACACACCGACACCAGATCGCTTTTTCACCCATCAGCTGATGGTGGATGCCCTACCACCTGTGGAAGGTGAGGGTAAACTGCCCTGAGTGTGGGAAGCAGCTGACGGGCTACGGTGTCCACAAGAGGGCTTGGAGGGTCCTGGACATCGACAGGTATTACCTGATGGTGACAGAGACACTCAGGTCACTGTGTGTCCTCTGAACTACTTGTCAACCTCTCAGACTGTCCGGAACCAGCTGGTACTGCTGCACCAGAAAATGTTCTGGCTGATCCTGACACAAAAGTGAGTAAATCTGTTTTGAAAGTGTGTGCGTCCCATGTCATGCCGTCCCGTCTCATGCCGTCCCGCCAGGTGCCACCCCGAGCTTCTATTTTTCAAAATAAAATATCAGATCTGTAATAAAATAAGCTTGCGTCGACTATCATGCTATGAATAAAATACTTAAATATATGTCTGTCTATAAAATAAATTTAAGGGTCACACTTATTTAATAGATTTTAGGCAAAATAAAAAAATCCTTCTGCCATCCCACCTGGTGCCCAGAGCTTCTACTTTCCAAAATAAAATACTTTAAAAAATATCTTTCTTAGCCTACTTTTCAAAGCAAAAGCTTGCGTCAGCTATCATGCTAATGAATAAAATACTTGAAATATTTGGTGTTTAAAACAGTAACGGCAATCATACAAAGGAATAAAATCATTTAAAAATATGTGTACAAGATACATGCAGACTATCATACTGATGAATAAAACACTTAAATGTCCGTATATAAAATAAATGCAGATTATAGACAAATTAAAAAAATTCTTCTGCCATCCCGCCTGGTGCCCCCCGAGCTTCTACTTTTAAAAATAAAAGCTTGCATCTGAAATTAAATACTTTAAACAATAGGCTAGCTCTCTTACTTTTCAAGGTAAAAGCTTGCGTCAACTATGATGCAAATTAATAAAATACTAAATTTTTTTTAAACATATGTCTGTCTCTAAAATAAATGCAAACTAAAAAATTCCTTCTGTGGCTGCAACTTCGAGACTCTCCCATCTCATGCCCTCTGATAAGCAGTTGTATTTGCAGATGTCCCAGTGAAGTGTGAAAACAATATAGAATATAAAATTAAAAAGGAGTCTTGGAAAGAGTGTAACTTGTTATTTTTGTATTCTTGTTCTTGCGTGTGCAGATCCTTGTTATCCCTCCTCAGGAAATCCTGCCGTTAGTTGGCAGAAATGGCTGCGTCGCTGATGCAGGTTTCATCAAATGTAGGCTACGTTAATATCAGGGAACAAAACAATAACATCCAGGAATGAGCAAACTATAAGTAAGGTAAAATTGTGACTTTAACAGTTTTTAACATTTTTCAATTGATTGCAACAAACGTGGTCACAAATTTACCCGTGACTCCATGTGAAAAACTATTCGCAATTTTGTTTTTTTGACCTTCTGAATTTACCGTTGGACACACCTTGGCACGAGACAAGACGGCATGACATGGGACGCTTGACTGGCTGAGCCCCACCATGGCTTATCAAGACATGGCAGTTCAGTCTGTAGACGGGAACAGGAAAGGAATAATGATACTTGAAGGTTTAGTCTAGATGTTATGTAGATCACTGATAATCACATTTCTACTGTCATCATGTATTATCATACCAGAGAATTACATAAATAATACTTAAAAACCTAGAATGTGCTCATCTTAAGGCAGGCACTGATACAGTGAGACTATGAGAAATCTTAGCCACATATTTGTCTTTTCATTTGCTACCCAATCATTATTTTTAAATTGATTGAAATTAATTTAAAAATAATGAATTGCATTTATTTGCAGCATAACATCATTGAATGAAATGAAGGATTAAAAAAAGAAACAATGGAGCAGACATAAGTTAAACAGTTATTGTTTTTGTGATTGGCTATTGGTAGCAAACATTTCAGAGACAGATACAGTGCCTGTCAAGTTTGGACACGCTGTCCCATTCAAGTGAATGAGTAAGCGTGTCCAAACTTTTGACTGGTACTGTATCTCAAATCCTGAGCTCATTACCCAAAACTATCTACATGACTAGAGGTAACGTGGAATGTTTTTGTCTTTTTTTTTTTTAACTTTCTTTTTATTTTATTTTTTTTCACATAAAATGACAATCATACATATAAACAACACATATTTTAGGAACATACATTAGGAGATGCTCTGGCAGTTTCACTTCTAACCTATGATCATGTCCTCGCCTCTCGTCTCCAAACATTCCTTCCTCCGTCATAAAAGAGAACCTGAGTAACCTGTAGTAATAAGTACATACCTTCATTGTCAAGTGTACTGCAGTAAGTATAAAATACCATTATAAAATACAATTAAGTTGAGAAAAATAAACAAAATAAACAAATAAAAGAGGGAACTAGAGTTCTGGCATTGTCTGTATTACTGGTAACCATTTTTGATCAAACCTGTCTGACTTGAGCTGTAATTTTCTCCATGATGAACACACTTTTACTTTTTCTCTCCATTCCGTTATACTCGGAGGTTGTGGCTTCAACCAAGAGGCTGTGATTGTTTTCTTTGCTATTAAAAGCAGAATTCTCAGTAATTAAAGACTCTATGTAGTACTGGTGTGATCTCCTTTGTAAGAACTTTATTAAATTCTCCGGAAACCCTTCTGTACCCGGTGATTTATTATTTTTAGATTTTTATAGTATCTGATATTTCCTGTACTGTGATTGGTTGTATCATTTCAGATGCCTCTTCTGCTGATAGTGATGGTAGATTTAATTTTTGATGAAATGCTTGAGTCTTGTTTTCCGTGGAGTCTAGCTCAAAGTTGTTATATAAGTCTTTATAATATTTAGCAAACGCCTCGGCTATTTCTGATGGCCTTATCACAGGTTGTTTGGAAAGGGGAAGATTTATTTTTGAAATAATCCTATTTGCTTGAGCCTTTCGAAGTTGGACTGCTCTATTCCCCATCTCATAATCTTTGATTTGTAAAGCGTAGAGCTCCTTCTGCTTTGAATGTTAATAATTTATCTAATCTATGTCTGTTCTCTTTCAGTTCTTGGAGTATGGACTTAATTGGTTTCCTTTGTGTTCTACTTCTAGGTCTCTGATTTTACTCTCTAGCGCCCTCTGCTGTTTTAGACGATCCTTTCTTAGCCTAGAGGTTATTTCTATGATTTTTCCCCTCATCACTGCTTTGCCCCCATCCCATAGAGTCGCTGGTGATACCTCACCATTATCATTTATTTCCAGATATTCCTTTCGATTTTCTCTTAGCTCCTTCACTACCTTTTCATCTGATAGGATTGATACATTCATTCTCCAATATTATGTAAAATCTTTATCTCTAGGATTATTGTTTGTTTCTCCATGAATCATGATCTAACTCTTTAATGACGTCATTCAATACTCTGCTTTTTCTAGAAGGTGGTCCCTGTTCTGGTGGTAGCCTGTCTAATTTACCATTTTGTACCGTGTTGAAGTCCCCCATCAGTACCATCCCCTTTGCATTGCTTGAAATAACATTGGCTATATTTCTAAAGATTGTTTCATTTTCTTCATTCGGGGCATATACGTTTAACACTGATATAGTCATATCTCCTATGGAACCAACAACCATTACATATCTTCCCATATTATCTTTTATCACTGATTCAACAGAAAATGGTAGGGACTTATGGATTAATATAGCTAGGCCCCTTTTCTTGCCAAATGAAGCATGGAATACTTTACTAACTCATTCTCTTCTTAGTTTTTATATTCATCCTCCACCAGATGAGTTTCTTGTAGTAGAGCAATTGAACATTGTAAATTTTTAAGTTTCAGCCTGTCCATATCAGGTTCTGTTCAAGACAGCAACTATCAACTCCATACCTCAGCTATTTAAATACGTTTCAGGATTCGTGTCTATTTATGTGTTTCTGTTCTTCCTTTAGTCCTTACCCCAATTCTCATATTCATATACTCATTTGATTGCTGGATGATTGCCTGTAAATCCGCCTCTGTGGTTTGTGACTGCCTCTTCTTTCCCCTCTGCCCTGTCACTGTGATCCAGCTGTCTTTCATTATCATCCTCTGCAGTTTAACCCTCTCGTCTTCCTCCACGTGGATCCCCATGTCCTTCAGCATAGGTGCAGCCTCCATGAGTGTAGCAAACGTCTTAATCCCAGAGTCCAGGAACACTTTCAGTTGTGCAGGATATGGAGACTGCACCTTCACATTCTTCTCTTTAAGTTTTTATGATGTCCCGTACCTGTTTCCTCTTCTTTTGTATTTCAGTCATTGAAGTAGATGGTCCGTCCCTCATATGTAGTCTTCTGTTTCCATGCTTGCTGTATAACTTGCTCTTTCATACGTGGCCCAAGAAGCGGACAATGATTGCTCGCGGGGAGCATCACTGACTTTCGGTTTGGCAATTAACGAGCGGTGCGCTCTTTCAATTCGGATGTCCGTGTCGTCTGGAATCTGTAGTGATGGGTGAATAAAGTCAGTTCTGAAACCTATCATGTTGTTTTTCTCAGAGCCTTCCGGAATGCCATGTATCCGTACATTATTGCGTCTCGATCTTGATTCCAAGTCTTCACACTTTGCCGCCTTGTCCTCCTTGTCTCCCAGCCTCTCTTCCACATGTCCCACCTGTTGCTCTAGTGAGGTTGTTCTTTCCATAAGTTCCTTCATGTTGGTCTCTAGCCTAGCCAGGGCCTTTTTGTTATCACCAGCCGCTTCTGTGTGCTCTTGTCTCAGCCTGCGTAACTCCACCAGTATTACCGAGTCTTGTTCACCTGCGGTCTGCATTTTGCCCGGTGCTATTCCCGATGTTGTGTCGGTACATCCAGTGTGTGTTTGTTCTTTCTTGTTAAGCCTCGTTTTTTTGTCCATCTCCCCCAGTTCACTTTCTTTATCAGATGTTCATGGATGTGGTTAACTTTCTGCTCTGAAACTAGTCTTAAAGAGCTATTTTTATAGATTTTCCAAGAGCTAATTTCCACGCTGCCTCCTACCACATGACGCCACCGGAAGTCAGTTTTTGTCCTTTTTTAATTGTATTTAACCAGTGATTCCTATGAAAACATAAGCTCCAATGATCTCAAGCAGACATGAATAATTCCTAGTGCCATGTAACATTACAAGCGGCTGAAATGGGTTTCCTCAGGAGGGTGGCTGGCGTCTCCCTTAGAGATAGGGTGAGAAGCTCAGTCATCCTAGAGGAGCTCGGAGTAGAGCCGCTGCTCCTTCGCGTCGAAAGGAGCCAGTTGAGGTGGCTCAGGCATCTGGTAAGGATGCCTCATTGGGGCCTCCCTAGGAGGTGTTCCAGGCACGTCCAGCTGGGAGGAGGCCTCACGGAAGACCCAGGACTAGGTGGAGAGACTATATCTTCAACCGGGAAAGGGAAGTTTGGGGTCCCCTACTGGAGCTGCTGCTCCCACGACCCGATACCGGATAAGCGGATAAAGATGGATGGATGGATGGAACATTTTGTTCAGAGTTACTTGGCATTGATAAATAGTACACCACCCAATGACGTGGTGTGTATGCCACGTGTCTGTCGTGGATATTGTATGTCTCACCGCTTTGTCCTCCTCTTTCATCACAGTATCAGGCAGAGGGGGTTGTCATGAATATCCACAGAGCCCTTGTCATCCAACCTGTCATCATTGGGTAGCAAATGGAAGGCAAAAGACAAATATGTCACTAAAATTTCTCATAGTCTCACTGTATCAGTGCCTGCCTTAAGATGGGCACATTCTAGGTTTTTAATGCTTACAGTAGGCCTAGGCTAGTATATATATATATATATATATATATATATATATATATATATATATATATATATATATATATATATATATATATATATATATATATATATATATATATATATATATATATATATACCTTCCTCAGTAACCCCGCTCCTACTATGCCCGCTTCTGCCGTATAATAACACCGTTACTATCAGCGGGCGGATGGTTAGGCCTATATTAAAAGGAGTTACTTTGATACTTCCCTGATTGAATAAATGCTAGATTTTCGATCCACACACAGTGATTCGCTAATTTAACACTTTAAAATTAATTAGTAATTATTATTTCTAGTAATAATCAGTTTTGTTTCTTTTTACTAGAGACACACACACCCTTGCTAAATTTAAGCCTAAATTTTACCCCAAAATAATTGCTACAGTTCCCACATACTTTCGCCCTCTGGGATGATCCTGAGGTCATTGGGAAGCTAACACTCTCAATATTTTGTTTCTAGTGTCAGTGTGACACTAGGTCTTACTGACACAGAGCTAAAGAGGTTAGAATAGAGAATTTCTATTTCCGTCCAAGTAAATCAGTAAAATTATTAAAAAACACTACTGTAAGCATATTACATGGGCTACATACAAAAATAGTACCCTAGCCACATGTCTCAACTTAATACAGAAAGAATCCAGAAGAAAATGACTCAGAAAATGGATTTTATATGAATTTATTTCTACAGATATGTCTGTGCGTTTTTCTTATTTCTTATTTCTAGAAAAGCCAAAAAAGTGCAAAATACAAAACTTCTCAAATACTAAAACACATCCACATTCCTCACAAACCTGAAATAACTACATACGTACATTTATAGAAATAAGTAATTATAATTTGATGAAATGGTGAAATGCCATAAGAAGGCAATATTTTACTTTGACACAGCTGGAGCCATCACAGGGTTAAACTTTTCTGGTCAAGTTTGGTATCAATCAATCGTCGTGGCTGCCCTCCGAATCCTGCGACATGATTGGGTTCCATAAGGGACAGCTCGGGTTACAGGAGACGGATTGGCCGACAACAAAGTTCACTCGAAAGCTCGTGCTTCATAGTTTCTGACGGGGGCAGAGCTACTTTGTACCGCGCCGAGGAGACGATACAAGCGATCAAAACGCAGAAATTATGAACTATCTAAATTTCTATGTCGAAACTCGCCAGAAACTACAAGATTGTGAGGGGACCAGCTAATTTTGGATTACATGGCTTGGACATTCTAATACCTTGGACTGTTGGCGATGTAGGAAAAAAAGTTTTTGGCGATCTTTCACCGCTGTGAATAAAGTCACAAGGAAACAGGTAGGAAAACACACTCGACTTAGACTCAAATCTTTCTGTGTTTCTTTACTTCATAACATGATTATATCCGCTGTAAGTCACCTTATGTTTTGTGTGTGGGCTTAATGGAATCATGAGACTTTAAGCTTTCAAATGATGTGCTGCATGAGCGTGTTTATGAAGATTTAATGCTTGCAATTTATGAGTGAAGAAAACATTTATTTATCTTGAAAGGTAGAAACTCTGGGATGGCATCAGGTGGGATGGCAGAAGGATTTTTATTTTGCCTAAAATTTGCATTTATTTTATAGACAGAAAGATATTTAAGTATTTTATTCATAGCATGATAGTCGACGCAAGCTTATGTAACTCCAAATGCAAACTTATCTTTGAAAAATTGAAGTTCAGGGGTGGCACCTAACACATGGCATGAGACGGGGCGGCATGACATGGGACGCTCCAGGCTGCAGCCATACACTCTTGAGATATTCAGAGTCTGGACCAGCAGATGGCGCTGTAGACAGAAAGCACATCAGCATCACTTCTGTTGCTGTGAAGGATTCCCAAAGTGTCCTCTGAAAGTCCTATAGGTCACTAACCATACAGGAACTTATTTCTGCTTGGCTTACAATTAATGATAGTGATCAAGATAAATGTTTCATGTTGAAATAATATTAATTCACAGCTCTTCTTAACATGTTATGAATTACTTTCAGTGAACAATGTGCAGCTATTAACAAGATGGAGGGAACGCTGAGGACTGTTCTTGAGAGGCAATTTGATATTAGCAAACAAAGCAACATGTTAAATATTTGTGGACATTGTCTCCCTCTGCCCCTTGGCTGTGTGTGTGTGTGTGTGTGTGTGTGTGTGTGTGTGAACAAATGAATGCATGCTGGTATATAAACAACCAATAAAATGTAACACAGTTAATGTAAAATAGGTCTTAATGCCATCAATTACTGTAATGGTTGGAAATACTGTGCATTAATTACACTGTACTGTACAATATAATGTGTTATAAACTATGTATTATGTGTTTATTTACTAGGTAAAGTGTGTGTGTGTGTGTGTGTGTGTGTGTGTGCGTGTGTGTGGAATGTCTGTAGAACTGAATTTCTTTGTGACATCATCACAGTTCCACTTCCCAGGTTCATGCACATAATTCTCAAAGAACCTCACTTCAGTCCTGGACTTTGAACTGTGAACATTTCAACCACAAAAGAAAACTTTTCACTTCAAACTCATCACTTGCAAGGGCAACAAGCAGAAGAACGAAAAACTGAAGATGTCTCAACAGAAAGAGGTATAAATTATTCTTTACTTGAGTATTTTTGGCTGCTTTTATTTCTAACACACTTAACTAAATTTAAGAAATTAATCTTTGATTTTTGCAGCACAATGTTAATTTCACAGCTACAAGTACTGGTTATTTTTGATTAGGAATTTTCCTAAAATAGATGAGCTAAATACTCCAAGAACCCCAAAAGCAATGTTCATGAGATTCTATCAATTGTGAAAAGTATTAGAAGGTAGAAATGAAACCATAAAAACATTTTATTATTCCCTGCTCACATTATATTATACATGTACATTGCTCCACAGGTGCTTTGTGGCAACACTAGTACTAGTAGTACCTGTATCTTACACTTTGCCGCTGTATGTCTTTTTCCAACAGAATATAAATGCCAAACAAAGCCCTCTGGATCCAGATAAATTGAAGAATGAGGCAAAACATTTCAAAAACAGAGAGACAGATTCTACCTCCAGACCCTCCAGCTGGGGAAGCGAGAAGACTGTCTCCTCAACTTTATCGATCATCTCAGTAATCTCTGAAATAGCCAGCATAGTCGTCTTAGATACACTGGATCGGACCTCTAGCAATATCAACGAGCTGATCCAGTCTATCTCCTGGTGGAAGGCTGAGGAACGCTCCAAGTCAGACACTGATGATAAGAATAAATCCTCAGCGGATTGTCGCACCAACCAAAAGGTGAAGCGGCAGATAAAAAGGGGCAAGAGGAAAAGGGTACACAGATTATGTATTACCTGTTTGGTTGAGTCCATCTTTAAGATGGAGCCAAATGTGGAGGTGATGCTGGCCTTGATATGGTCCAGGCGGGAGAGGATGTCCCTGCCATAGACGGTCAGCAGCCAGCGACTGGTGGGCACATCAATGGGCTCTGGGGCTCCTGGCACACTCGGCTTGGCCTTTCAACAAAGTCAGCACACTCCCCAAGACAGTGTGCCAACCTGTTCATTCATTCCTCTCCATGGTTTTCCCTGAGCTGTTTTACCAGACGTGCTGGACTGTTGCCCAGAGTCCGGTCACGCAGCAGGTGAATGACACGGATGTCACAGGCATACCTGAAATGCACATGTAGCTCTGATTAGTTACATATTAATAGAAGTCATGTAAAAGCTATCACACTCGGCCGTTGTGGCAGGACCCTCCAAGCCCTCTTGTGGACACTGTAGCCCGTCAGCTGCTTCCCACACTCAGGGCAGTTTACCCTCACCTTCCACAGGTGGTAGGGCATCCACACCATCAGCCGATGGGTGAAAAAGCGATCTGGTGTCGGTGTGTGGTGGTATATGAGTGCTGGGACAGGGGGTTCGTACCACAGCTTCAAATCTTGCAGCAGTTTGTCAGAGTGGAAAATGGTGTTAGAAATCCACTTCTGGTCTTGGATGGGGATATTTTTCCGCATCTCCTGGCAACCAGAAAGAAGCTGCAGGCCCAGCAGTAGCGGGTGAACTCCTCCAGGTTCACCCTGTTAAGACAAATTATTAATGTATGGCATGAATAAAGGCTACACTAAGCACAATTTACACAACAGCCTGGCCAATGAACAGACACTGCTGTACTTACAGAGGCCTTTACCATGCTGGTGTTCACAGCAGGGATCGAGGTCCTCACAGAGGATGCAGAGGGACTGCGCGTCCTCCTCACAGGAGGAAGAGAGCTTGGGAGTCCTCACAGGGACGAAGAGGGACCGGGAGTCCTCACAGGGGACGAAGAGGGACCGGGAGTCCTCAAGAGGATGAAGCGGGACCAAGGCTACTCCTAGCCAATAAATTAGGCTTTGTGTGGCAGACTGTGACCCACCAAAGCGCGATTTAGTCTACTGAAACGACAAACAATAATTTTCGCAAACAATTGATGATGTATGAAATATGAGTCGTTTAATAAAATATTCACCATTGACAAACTTGGAGGGGGCACAGGAAAGATGGTGGCACAGCAGCCATTGCTCCAGGGTCAAGACCAGAGCAGCAGACTGCGAGGCTGTGGCAGGAGGCTGAGTGGTGAGCTGCTAAAGCAACAGCATTGTTAAGTGTGATATAACCGCTACAGCATTGCAGCAGACATGAGATGTGAGATTAATCATAATGATACATCATTTTAAAACAGATCACCTTAGTGCCATCAAATCCACAATTACAGGCCACTGACCCTCTAAACAGAGTGGTCTGTCCACGTTCCTGCATGGGACATTTCTCAAACGGAAACAATCACAACCCTGTTTTCAGTACAGTATACAGTAATTTATTTAATTCATAGTATCTGCACTATTGTATATTTGTTTAAGTTTTAATAAATTGCAATAGAGGTCTTGCCACTTCGCTGCTTAGGGCTGGTCTGTTGCCTCCAGAAGGCCAAACCCCTGAGCCGGCATACACCCTCAACCTTGCCATCTACTCTCCTTCCCCCACTTGCACTTGTGGCTTTTAGGCTTTTTTTTATAATAATAGTGATAACATAAATTAATAATTAAATCTATAAAGAAGGAAATATTTCTCTATTCCCGTTCTCCTGTTGCTCCTCCAATATACGATAATACCAAGCTTTGGCCAAGCACATTGTGAAAAAGGACTTGATCTTGCTCGCTATTGCTTTTACAAACAGCTTGAGCTTCTGTTGGTACTGTGGACTTGCAGCTTCTGCCCCGTCCAAACTCTTAATTTGAGTTATTGACTGAGCAATTACTTCTGCAACATATTCAATCTCCCGAGAGCATTCAGATTGTATCAGCTGATATAGTGAGTCCGGCACTTGATCCAAAAGAGGATCAATTATCATTACCATCTCCATCCTGATTATATCTTCGACAGACGTCAATATCGGAATCTCAATCACACTGTCGTCTGATGAGATGATCTCCGAGAATTCTGGTTGCACAGCTGTAACTGGTGATTGTATGCAGTCGTCAGTGTCTTTCGGGTCCATGCCTTCGGTCTCATGTTCTGTCTGGTCATCAGTGTCTTCCGGCTCCATACCTTCTGTCACTTCTCCCTGGAAGGACATCAGTTCTGTTTTCTGCGTAGGACTGGTATGACTCTTTGTCGCCATACAGGTTTGAGCCGAGCACAAAGTTTTTATCTTGGCTGTGAAAGATTTTACCATTTTGCAGACATGACCAACCATAGCATTAAGCCTGCGAGGGGGAGTGATGTGCTGAATTATCACAGGCTCTGTAGTGCACATAGTAGTGGAGAGAGCAGATTTGACACTTTCTGCCACCTCTTTACCGACCAAACCTGTCAAGCGCCGTGAGCTGACACACTCTACTTGGTCCTCAGCATTCAGAGCCCGGCAAAACTCTGAAAGAGTGTGTCGCCCAGACTGGACACAACACGCTCCTCAGAAACCAGCCCCTCCTCAGACGCCGCAGCATTTCTGCTCCTAAGATTCACCAACCAGACCTTTGACAACAACGTTATTATGTCCAAAAGCAGGTCAGCCACCATAATTTTAGTGGCATCATCGGGTGCAGGATTTCAACAATCCCCACTCTTCCGGTGTTATCCTTAAAAAATTCAATCAATGGGCGAACAGTTCCTCCTGTAACCTCAGGCATGTCCTCTGTCTGTGATATTTTGGTCCAGACATGATAATCAGAATCAGAATCAGAATCAGCTTTACCAGGTATGAGGACACATACGAGGAATTTTTTCTAAGTGTTCAAATCAACTGTATTGGTTGACTTCTGTACCAGCACTGTGTGAGATTCAAGGACTCTTGCTCTTCTTGCAATGGGATCGAAAGAGGTATTTAGTAGCCTACAGATTTTTCAGATTTGTGTTGTATCAAATTATGATCTGGTCTCAAAATAAACTTGCTTCAACTCTACAGACAGAAATAGGAGTGACTTTAACTTATAGGGTCTATATGCTAAAGAAAGTTGTCACGCATCACATCAAAAAGGATCAAAACCATTTTAGAATCTGATGTCATAGGTCAAAACCCAGCACAGCCAACCAATGGCTGCAGCTTAGCACTGTTTAGGCAACTGCAGCACCCTGTGGCTGGCTTCTCAACTGACAACATAGCTAAACCAGAATTCCATTTGTTTTCCACAAGGATTTAGATTATCTAGCCTAGGCCTACTGTAAGCATTGGAACACACCGACTTATTGGGACTTCATCTTATTCACCGTAACCACCAGAGTTAGACAAGTCGATACATACCCTTCTTATCTCTGTGCGTGCTGTAACTCTGTCTGACGCCCCCAGCATTAGCTTAGCCTAGCAAAGATCCTGCAGGTAACTGGTTCCAGCTAGCTACTGCTTCAAATAAGTGACAAAATAACACCAACATGTTCCTATTTACAGTACATGTTGGGATTTGTATAGTCACAGGGTGTACAAATAACAAGGTCACATGAGACACAGCCATCTTCTAACTGCATACTAACTGGGAACTATATTCTCAGAAAGGCGAAGCAGTGCTACTTGGGCGGAGTGATTACATAGACAGTTAAAGAAAGAATGATTAGTGCAACACTAAAAAGCACAGTTACTTCTGTCAACAAAACCAATGTGAATAGCTATCTAGTAGCAAACAACACTGGTGATCATGGCTGACTTTGAGGAATTGTCAGAGGATTTTACTTGGTATCAAACCAAGATCTTGAAAATATATTTTTGAGCCAGAATACACAGAATAGGAGTTAGAAATTTTGGAAGATGATAGAAAAATGTCAAACAGACTGAGGTCCAGGATAATTAGAGCAATACGGACTGGTGGTGTCTATGTGGAGTCCAATTAATTAGCAAGGTAAAGGCTACAGTCACGAGCATTAGGTCTAGCACCGCTCATTTCATTCTGGGGTGAAAAAGCGCATTTGTGACAGCACAGTAACATTACAGGTGATAAATGTAATCCGAGAACAACTGTGATAGTAGTGTTACTAACATGACCATTGTTACAGCAGTAAGTGGCATGATGGCATGATCATGTCTAACATTCCAAAAGTATCTCGTAATCCAGACCATCAGCAGATTCAATTCAATTTTATTTATCGTATTAATTCATAACAAACGTTATCTCGAGACACTTTACAGACAGAGTAGGTCTAGACCACACTCCAGAGAAGGACCCAACAGTTCTAGTAGTTTCCTCCAGAGCAAGCAACTGTGCGATGGTAGGCGGTGTCTGACGACCGGTTGGGGTTAGAATGAAGAGTGGCAATAACAGAAATATAAAAATAGTAGTTTGTAGTTCTTTGTAGTAGTTCATGGCATAGCAGGGCACTGTGCGGCGTTACAAGGCACAGCAGGACGTAGCAAGGCACAGCAGGACACAGCAGGATGAACATGCCATTGGAGAATGCAGGACGTAGCGGACCATGGTGACAGCTGCTACCATGATTTTGGAGCCTCCCTGATCCAAGGAAACATGCTGCGAAAAAGAACATAAGGACTCTGGGGAAGGATCCCCAGAGCTAGGTTAGTGACAAGCATTTCTGGGACATGGATGCACACAAATGGAAAGATAGAAAGATAGAGGAGAGAGGAACTCTGTGTGTCAGGAAGTCCCCCAGCTGTCTAAAACTATTACAGCATAACTAAGAGAGACAGGGTAAAGAGAGGAGCCTGGTCAGGCTAGAACTCTCCCAACCGGTTCGGGCTGTATCGCCTTGCCTCCTCTAGTTTTATTATATTATTGATTATATGATAGATAGATCTGACAACTATGACGAGAAGCAGGTAGGCCGGGTTAGGCGGACGCTGCGACTTCACTCCCTAACAATATTCAATTCTATGCTCTAACTATAAGCTCTATCAAAGAGGAAAGTCTTAAGCCTACTCTTAAATGTGGGGACGGTGTCTGCCTCCCGAACCCAAACTGGAACCTGGTTCCACAGGAGAGGAGCCTGATAGCTGAACGCTCTGACTCCAGTTCTACTTTTAGAGACTCTAGGAACCACAAGTAACCCTGCATTCTGGGAGCGCAGTGCTCTTGTAAGGTTGTAAGGTACTATGAGCTCTTTAAGATAAGATGGTGCCTGACCATGAAGATCTATGTAGGTGAGAGGAAGGATTTTAAATTCTATTCTGGATTTTACAGGAAGCCAATGCAGAGAAGCTAAAACAGGAGAGATGTGATCTCTTTTCCTGGTTCCTGTCAGAACACGTGCTGCAGCATTCTGACCAGCTGAAGAGACTTTATGGACTTTTTTCGAGCAGCCTAGAAGTATCCAGCCTAGAAGTAACAAATGCATGGACTAGTTTTTCTGCATCATTTTTAGACAGGATATTCCTGATTTTTGCAATATTACGTAGGTGAAAAAGGTGATCCTTGAAATGTGTTTTATGGGAATTAAAGAAACAGTTTTGTTTCTTTTTACTAGAGACACACACCCTTGCTAAATTTAAAGTGGCTCTACCGCCCGGATCAGGAAAACCGAGACGAAGCAAGAGGCCTTTTCAGATTTTTACCCCAGATGTGCCCCACTAACGGGCTCTTGTCCCCCTGTATATTTTAAGCATTTTAACCCTTGTTAACCCCATTCGTGTCCCTGGGACCCAGGTGTGTGTGTGTGTGTTTCTGTCTGTCTGTCTGTCTGTGTGTGTGTGTGTGTGTGTGTGTGTGTGTGTGTTTATTCAAAACAGATTCAAGGTTTGTTCGGGCCTCGTCCACGCTGGCCAAGAGGCTACGGGCAAACACAGTCGGCACAGTAGTAGGCCCGCGTGCAGCTCCCGCAGATGTATCTCTTGCAGCCACGGCACACAATGTGTGATTTGCGGTCCTTTCTCTCTGGGCAGAGCTGACACCGCTTCCTCTTTGTGCACTCTCGCGTGTCCGGTTCAGAATCCCCGTCCTCCTCAAGGCCCTTGTAACTGTGCCGCGCCGCCACCGGGCCGCAGGACGCCCTTGCCGTGATGACGGCTTTGACAAGCGCAGCGGACGCTCCGTGCGAGGCAGGCGCCGCCGTCTCTCGATGAGCGGATTCACAAGCGCCCTTCCCAACTGCTCAAGGAATGCCCTCCTCTTGTAGAGCTTGCCGTGCATCCACTGGCCTGAGCTCTCGCCACAGCACAAAGGCGTTGTAGGCGGACACGCCGAGGATGTTGGGGAACACGGC